>AWOL01S0005535.1:0-132415 GCA_000715115.1 Nicotiana otophora | reverse complement strand
GATGGTGGGTAGGTGGGGGTGGGGGATGGGGAATAGGGTAGGGACGATTGAAAAAGAGTTTTGAAAAATATTTTTCTTTATTTTGATAGGAAAATATTTTTCTCCAATTGGAAGAAAATGAGTTCATGAGTAAAATATTTTCCAAAATATTTAAGCCAACCAAACATGAAAAAATTGAAAAATATTTTCCTTCATACCAAACACACCCAGAATTCAATACAATTACCCCAAGGACTGATAGTACAAGTCATGACCCACTATGATTTAGATTTACAAAATCGATATGAAGAATAAATATAATATTTGTTTGAAGTTTACATATGTGAGGACCCGGAATCTCAACCTCGGGGTCGTGATGGCGCCTAACGTTCACTTGCTAGGCAAGCCAATATTAGTTAAAGAATTTAATAATTAAACATGTCAAAACCAGATAATAACAATTATTAACGAAGATTAGAGCTAAAATACATGAAATAAACCCATAACATAACGCGGTCTAACTCAACCCCAGAAGTTTGGTGTCACAACTACATGAGCAACTAGAAGTCTACAAGTATAGTTTGAAATAAATACAACTGTCCGAATGAGATAAGCACTAAAGATAGGAAATGGAATGGGACTTCAAGGTCTGTGAACCCTAGCAGATCTACCTCAAGTCTCCGAAGCAATGTGATCCGAGCAGATGCACCTCTAAGAACCGCTGGGACCAATACCACTATCTCTGCAAGAAGTGTAGAAGTGTAGTATGATTACAACCGATCTAATGTACTTCGTAAGTGTCGAGCCTACCTCAACGAGGTAGTGACGAGACTATGACAAAAAAGCTACGTAAAACCCTATACAAAAATATATAAAACATCAAACAAGTGTAATGGTAAAATATTAACTGGAGGAGACATGCAAAAGGGGAGATATAAGAAAAAAATATTGTAAGTACGAAATCACAAAATAACATCTTCCGAAATAAGCAACAATATTGTAACGACTCGACCGGTCGTTTTGAGCATTTGCACTTTGCTCAGAAGTTTGAGGGCATGAGTAGCTCCGTATGATGTATTATGAATTGTGTGAATCATCGGTTTTGGTTTTCAGGTTATTCGGAATCGATTTGGAAGAATGAATTTCATTGTTGAACCTTAAAGTTGGAAGAGTTGACCAAGTTTGACTTTTATATATTTGACCCTCGAACAGAGTTTTGATGGTTTTGTTAGGTTCGGATGGTGATTTTAGACTCGGACGTATGCCCCAATTTGCATTTGAATATTTCTAGAAGGATTCGGCACTAATTGGCAAAAGTGGGAAATTTAAAGGTTTGGAAAGTTCACAAGTTTGACCGGGAGTTGAATTTGATGGTATCAGATTGGAATTGTGTTTCCGGTAATTGGAATAGCTTCGTTATGTCATTTGATACTTGTGTACAAAATTAGAGTTCATTCCGAGTTGATTTGATATCTTTCGGCACGAGTTTTGGAAGTTACAAGTTCAAGGTTTATTAATTTTGATTTGTGGTACGACTCATCGTTTCGATATTGTTATGCGTGATTTGAGGCCTTGAGTGGGTTCGTGTTATGTTATTGGACTAGTTGGTACATTCGGACGGGGTCCCGAGTGTCTCGTAAGAGTTTCAGATAGTTTGGATCAATTTTGGCTAAGGGTGCTGGTGGAAGGATCTGGTATGATCGCAGCTGCGGATGGTTTTGCGCAGGTGCGATGGTCGCAGAAGTGAGGTGAGAGATGGGTGAGGAAGATCGCAGAAGCGGAGATTTGGACACACATGCTAGGTGACGGGTGTATGGGCGTGCACCGTGTGAATTGTGATTTAATCGATTCCATTGAACTATGTAGCTATCTTATCTGAACATTTTTACAATACTCTATGTGTTAGAGAACTTGAGCTGTAATTTATGCTAGAAATCATATTTAGGCTATATGCTGGAACTATTGGGACCCACAGTGGTCGTTCTTTCCTGTTGAGTTATTTTCTTAATTATAGTTATGTACTCAGTCGTATTCATCATTTCATATCATATCTCAGTTCTGTTATCGTATATTGTCACATCTCATATCATTGATTAGAGCTACTTAGCGTGAGTGTTGTGAGCCCGAGAGACTGGAGAGATTGATGACTGATTGAGGTTGAGGGCATGTTGAGAGTAATATTTATGGGATCGGGCTGCACGCCGCAACATGGTTTATTGATTCATACCAAGATTAGGCTTATTATAGCTCTTGGGCTGGATCGGTCCCTCCGGAGTCTGCACATCCACAGTGGGCGCGATTGTTAGCAATTATTTATATTTGGGTTGGATCTGCCCTGGTTCATTTGCATTGGGCTGGATCTACCCTGGATTTATTATGTTTGGGCCGGATTTGCCCTGTACAGTAGAGAGTGACTGAGTGTGCTGAGTATCAAGCATGATGAGTGAGAATACGAGACAGTGAGATTGAGTACTCTCAGAGTGTGCATACATGAGTTCATCACTGAGATGCATTGCATTTGACATGTGTACTTGAGATACATGCATAGAGACGTATTTCCTCATGACCTGATTTTGGTGACATTCATGATTGCACTTACATATCGACATATAGGTATAGAGATGTACTTTCCTCATGCTACCTGAAAATGAAACATCTTAATTATTGTTAAAAGATTTTGGGAAAAATTATAGTTTTCAGACTTGCTCATACCTCTGGTGATTTGGTGAAAAGAACTGAGTTTTACTGACATCTTTGAAAAGCATGCCTATTTTTCGGAACTGTGAACGAGCAGAGCATTTTATCTATGAGTTGTTTCTTTCAGCATTTTATTATGTTATTATGAACTGTTGTTGGATATTGGTGTTGGACTCCGACCTTTGTTCCAGCTCGTCACTACTTTCAGCCTAAGGTTAGGTTTGTTATCTATTGAGTACATGGGATCGGTTGTACTCATACTACACTTCTGCACCTTGCATGCAGATGTTGGATGCTGATGTTACTGCATACGGTGGGAGCTAGATCTGGAGATGTACCTGCGTTCCAGTTATGGCTATCACTTGTCCTTGGTAGCATTAGATTTGAATTCTGTTCCTTTACATTTCAAATAGATGTTGTAATTATTTCATTTCCATCTTGTAAAAATTTAAATCTTAGAAGCTCATGATTTGAACGACCAGTCCTTGGGAAATTCTTGTATAAAAGCAGTTGTTTTATCATTTCTTCTCTTTATAAATCTCACTAAATTGGATAGTTGTTAACTGGCTTACCTAGTGGGTTGGGTTAGGTGCCATCACGGCTAGTTGGATTTTGGGCCGTGACAAGTTGGTATTATAACTCTAGGTTCATAGGTTCTACAAGTCATGAGCAAGTGTCTAATAGAGTCTTGCGGATCGGTATGATGACGTCCATAGCTATCTTCGAGAGGCTACAGGGCATTTAGGATGAACATCCCATATTTCTTTCCTTATCATGCGACATTGATTCATCTTGAGGCGTAACTCTTTGAATTCCATCCACGTATTCGTATGCGCATGTGCGCACTCAGTATTAGCTGTGCATCAACGGCTTGTGATTCCATGGATAAGGTGCGAGATGTGATTTATGTGTGTTGATGATGGGTCAGTCTGGAGGACTTGAGTCTGTAGCTTGAGCATGGGGATTTCAGTTGTGTGAGTATATGCTTTTGGACTTATATATCCGGTAGTGCCCTATGAGTAGAATTTATGGCTCGGTGAGTGGTTGGATGGCTATATGATGAAATATGATGTGACTGCGGGATGTGTTCAGATGTTTTGAATGTGACAGGAAGAGTTTGCTTGGGATGTGGAAAGGACTATTGGGTGCTTTATTTATGTCTTGACGTGACGTATAGTCTCGAGTTATGAGTGTGTTGAAAATTGTTTCATGTTGTTTAATTGTGGAATGAAGTAGTTTTTCATGTCTTGTTTTGCGTTCAGGCTCAGGAAGATTATATGATGGCGTAGTAGTTGTGGCTGTGAAAGGTTATAAAGAGATGTCAGTTTGAAGCTAAGCAAGTGGGTTATCACCTGCGGTGTAATCTACGGATGTGTGATCCTTATGATGTTATGTGGAGGCTTTATTTTCTACCAGTGGGTTATATTTGTGCGATTTGAGTTTGGATCGGTTGTAATAGTTGACATGACCTTCACGTGGATGTATGTGAGCTTAGTAGATGATTTGAGGTAATATATGGTTTGTGTTATGTGAACTTATGAAGGATTTAGTTGAAACTTCCTGCGGTATTATGGTAGTAATAGAGTATGGGTGTTGCGAGTTATCGAGTGTTTTGATCTATGGCTTTGAGACAAATGGGGGAGTCTGCTATCACCGATTTGATTGCATAGTTATGTGTTGTGCTGGTTTCGGTTTGAGGCATACTTATGAATCCGTTATGACTTACAGAGTCTAGTTTTGAGGATGACTTCAGCAAGGAGACTTCTGGATGCATGATGTATTATACTTTAGGGGTATATGGAAACCGTGGAATGATTTGAGTTTGTTATTCATGACGGATGTGGTGTGCATGGAGTGGGGGTTCACTCGGTTATTTAGAGGTGTGGGTTACTTCTTTGGGTATTGTCGCGTTAATGGGGCACAAGTCGTTTGGCCCGGTTGGGCAGTGCGATTTAGATTTGAGCAGAGTGGGTGACTCTCGAGAAGGTTCTAATGGATTAGGGATTTATAAGTAGCAATCAAGAATTTTGCGAATTTGTATATGACTAGAATCTGATATTTAAGCTGGATGGTGTCGAGACTTGTGGCATTTCTATATCATTATGTATTCTGCATTTTAGCTTCAGGAAGGTGAAGGAAACAACTTTAGATTCACAAAAGGTGTCTTCTGAGTGAGTGTCTTGGCTGTTGTACTTTGGGGGTGCTTAAGAGGGAATACATCGGCTTATGGGCCTTAGGGCGGAGTGGTTTTACTCTAGGATCATGTGGGGTGAGTTTGGTTGATTATCAGGGTATTATGGCGAGGAGGAGTGTCAACCTTAGGGTAAGTCAGAAGGAACTCAGAGAAATAGGACAGCTTGGTAGTAGGTTGGATTAGTACGGTAATGGGTATGATTGGTTCCTTGGGTACCTATGATGTGGTGAGTCTCTACGGATGTTTTGTGGCAATAATCTTGGGTTTGGCGACCTGCGCGGCTTGGTTGAATTAGAGATATTGAGTTATGATGGCTTGGTTAGGTGCAAATGGGTTTCAAAGAGTTCTCGATGATTTTTACCACTGTTTGAGATGGATATTTCCTACCGGCGCAAGGAGCATGTTGCGTATTGTGATTTTCTCCTGGATAGGATCAAATGGAAGGTTTCTGACTGATCGAGTATGTATTCTACTGGACTCAAAGTTGATTGTGAGATTCTCGTACTTTTTATATGATGTCATGACAGATGCGGTGTGTTGTGTAGGGTTGAGATTTGTATGTGCAAGGTCACGGTCCGGAATTGGAGTGAAGGTCATGAATTATGGACAGCATGGACAGTTTCAGATATTTAGATGAATGTTATAAGTACTTGCTAATTCATAATAAGGGTGCACATTTCCGAAGGCGTACTGTGTGTTGACTTACGGATGCTTCATTGGTATTGCAGTACTCGCCTGGTTGATTGACTGTTGATATTTAGTTTTTTGCTATATGGCACGAAAGAATTTTAGAAGTATCCCTCATTGGATGATCGTGTATGAGAGATGTGTTAGCTATTTGGGCGATGGAGATGGGATCAGATATGGTGAGTCACGTGTTCTAAGGATTTGGAGACGAGAATTCTCAAAAGCAGATTGTTTCGTGGTTATGGACTGTGAAGGTGTGGATAAAGCTAGCAGATGATAGTATGTGTTATGGTTAGGTCATTGTGGACCTTCAAATGGTTATTTATCTATTTGTGGATGACCAGAGTTTATTTGGGGCCCATTTGGTAGACCCAATGAGGATGTGTATTCTACACAAGTCAGATTGGTTAACTCCGTACTGCTATTGTTGAGGGATGTGCCATTCTGTAGAGTTAAGCATATTCATGTTGTGATATGATCTATGTGTTATCCTTCTATGCTACGAGGGGTTGTGATTTGTTGGTTATAGGCACACATGGTGCGTTTCTGTTTGGGTCTTGTAGCGGGATTTGAGCGAGATGGTTATTGGGGTGTCGAATGGTTGATTGCACCTTGGTTATGTTCTCTCCAGACTGTGGTATATTGTGCTAGTTGCTTCTCTATGATTATGGTCATACACTTCATGTATTTGATGTCGAATTGCGTGTAGTTAGTGATTTTAAGCATGGTGGTTTGAGGTATTTTATATGGACCAGTGTTTGGATGGGGTCACACATTGCAGCGTGATTATGTCGGGATATGATCCTTTCTGTTAAATTTGCGTGTCTCTGTTCTACTATGTATGATGAGTTCATAGCATTGCGGTTGTGGTGGTACTTATTGAGCTTGCGGGGCGGTTCTCTCATTTGAGTCATTTTTCTATGTTTGTGCCCACTTGAATTGTTGCGTATTGGTGCACAGATTACACGGTTCATGGCTTAAAGTTGTATTGGTGTGGCATGTCAGTAGGGCGGCTATATTTGATAAGATGAGGAAATTGGACCTAGAATGGGTGCTATTGTATTTGAATGCGATATATTTGGAAGGATAATATCGGGAGTCGACATAGAAATTGGCTATAGTTCTTGTCGAAGAAGGGAGAGTTCCATGTTTTGTTGATCTGATAAGTGGTTACGAGTTTTTGCGTGTTTCTTTTGTCACCGGCAGTGTACGAAGGTTTTAGAAAAGGGGTTTTGTTTGATATGAGGTTTATTACCGGTATCAGGTTGTTTTTAGTAGCTACTGTGATCGGGAGTTATTACTATGAGTATTTGAGTTATGTGGTATATCATGTGATTTTGTCTTGGGTTATGGTTATTGGTTGATGCAACTGGTTCAGACTTATACAGTGTGTAGATACGAGATTTGGGTCTTATAGGAAATTTCGGATGTTGTAAATTGGATTCTAAGGTTTACGGGTAAGGTCAAAGTAATGATCTCCAGTTATGTTGTGTTGTCAAGCCTATATGGAATAAGGTGACGTGGGATCACCCCCGAGTATGTGCATGGTAAGGTTACATGGCGATTGATGGCTTTGGAATGACTATCGGCACGTTCGAGGACGAACATATGTTTAAGTGGGGGAAGATGTAATGACCCGACCGATCGTTTTGAGCATTTGCACTTCGCTTGGTAGTTTGAGGGCATGAGTAGCTCCGTATGATGTATTATGACTTGTGTGAATCGTCGGTTTTGGTTTTCAGGTTATTCGTAATCGATTTGGATGAATGAATTTCATTGTTGAAGAGTTGACCAAGTTTGACTTTTGTGTATTCGACCCCAGAACGAAGTTTAGATGGTTCCGTTAGGTCCGAATGGTGATTTTGGACTCGGGCATATGCCCGAATTTGCATTTGGATATTTCTAGAAGCATTCGGCACTAATTGGCAAAAGTGAAAAATTTGAAGGTTTGTAAAGTTCACACATTTGACCGGGAGTTAACTTTGATGGTATCAGATTTGGACTGTGGTTTCAGGAATTGGAATAGCTTCGTTATGTCATTTGGGACTTGTGTGCAAAATTTGAGTTCATTACGAGTTAATTTAATATGTTTCGGCGCGAGTTTGGGAAGTTGAAATTTCAAAGTTCATTAATTTTGATTTGAGGTGTGATTCGTCATTTTGATGTTTTATGCGTGATTTGAGGCCTCAAGTAGGTTCGTGTTATGTTATTGGACTAGTTGGTATATTCGTATGGGGTCCCGAGTGGCTCGAAAGAGTTTCGGACGAGGTTCGGATCATTTGGATCAATTTTGGCTAAGGCTGCTGGTGGTAGGATCTGGTGTGATCGCACCTGCGGCTGGTTTTGCCTAAGTGCGATGGTCGCAAAAGCGAAGTGAGAGCTGGGTGAGGAAGATCGTAGAAGCGGAGATTTGGGCGCAGGTGCGATGGGCTGGAGCACATGAGCGAGGTCTTGCGCAAGAGCGAATGATAGCTCGCACCTGCGATGTCGCAGAAACGGATATTTTGTCCATATGTGCGAGGCTTGAGTTTTCAGCTGGTTCCGCAGAAGCGGCTAATTTGTTCGCAAAAGCGAAGATGCCTGGGCAAAAGCTATATATCGAGGGGTTGGCTATTATTCACATTTTGAGTTGGGGAGCTCGGATTTGAGTGATTTTGGAGGCAAATTTCATCACAAGGATTGGGGTAAGTGTTCTCTATTCGCTTTTGATCATATTTCATGAATTTATCTTCAATTTTTGCAGTTGGATTATGAATTATAAAGAGAAATTGGGGGTTTTAGCCTAAAGTTTCATAGAGTGAGTTTTTGAGTTTTGAACATTGAGAGTCGGATTTCGGTGAAACTAGTATGGTTGGACTCGTAATTGAACGGGTTGTCAGATTTTATAAGTTTTGTCGGGTTTCGAGACGCGGGCCCGGGTTTAACTATTTGATCGATTTTGGGCTTTTGAATTAAGGATTCGACCTTTATCATTTGGAATTATTTCCTCAGGCATTATTTGATGTATTTGAGTTGTTTTTGTCTAGTTTCGAGCCGTTCGGAGGTCTGTACGTGCGAGATGGCATTTTTGGAGCATCATTTGGCTTGTTCGAGGTAAGTAACACTTCTAAACTTGGTGCTGAGGTTACGAAACACCGAATTACGTGTTATATGATTGATGTTGAGGTGATGTGCATGCTAGGTAACGGGCGTGTGGGTGTGCACCGTGTGAATTGTGATTTAGTCGATACCATAGAACTGTGTAGCTATCTTATCCTATAAGCCCCCGTAAAATTTTACCTAAAACCCTGGGTTTCGTGGTGCCGAAGTGGACTTTGTTTGAATAACCATATATTTATAAAGTTGTGTTCTATGAAAATGCTAAGAGTTTACCTTCTATGAATTATGTATCATTTGTACAGTTGATGTTAAGGGTGTTTCTTTTCCTGTTATACTGTTCGTGGGGCCACGGTTGTTGTTGTTTCTATGTTATGTTGCGTCGTTGGTTCATGTATATGTTGTTAGGGTTGGCTTCTGGGATTCTCTAACATATGGACAGGCCCAGTTACAGGGGAAACTCTGGCAACAATTTTGGAAATTTGGGGAGTTAGTTAAAAGTTTGGAACTGTTGGTATGTGTTATAGCTGCTGAGTCACATTAGTTTCTAATGGCGGATTTTGGCCCTCATTCGAGAACGAATGATCTTAAGCGGGGGAGGATGTAAGGACCCATAACATTTTACCTAAAACCCGGGGTTTTGTTGTGCCTAAGTGGACTTATGTGTTGATGATTGTAGATATTAGCTCGCCGCAGTTCAGACTTTTTTGGTTGAACAATGCGTTGGGGAGTTGAAGAAAATTTTTGGAAGTACAAGGCATTTCTACGGTCTATTCTACGGTCACATAACTGATCTGCGGACCGCAGATCTGCCACAGATTGAAGCAGAAACTTGGGCAAAGTTTTGGACCATTATACGGTCCATTATGCGGCCGCATAATCATTTTGCGGGCCGCATAACCCATCGCAGATCCAGCACAAAAAAGATTCCGGAGGGAAGCTCTGCGTCGCATTATGCGACCGTAGAATAGGTCTGCGGACCGCAGACCGGTTGCAGAGTGAGGTAGAAGTGCCCAGTTCCGGAGGGCCATTGTGCGGTCCATTTTGTGGACCGCAGAAACATTATGCGGTCGCATATGCGACCACAGATCTGCATCGGGGCTTCATTTTTTCTAATTTTTGACCTGACCCTATTTCCATATATTGAAGTAAAGGGCCACTTTTGGAGAAAAAATCTGATATTTCTAGAGAGAAGGATTACCATAGAGTGAGAGGGGAAGTTCCTAAGCTTATTGATCATTAACTCTTGCTCAAAGTTGAAGAATTCACAAGAAAATTCACTAGGTCTTCATCCTAGAGCTAAGATTCTACTCCCTATCCCTCAATTTCGTGATTTTACATAAAATAGGTAATGAGAATAGTAATTCTTGGGTGTGGGAGTTGTCCATTATGCATGCATATACTATCAAGGGTTGGGGGAAGAATGTTGAACTAAATTGGATAGACTTTGGGTAGAGGGGTGGAGGAATCCACCATAGGAGGACCTTGAAATCATAATACCCACCTAGTGTTTGCTAAAATGCTCAAATGAGCTGGAACCATAAACTCTCTTATAATTTGTGTCCAAATTTGCTATATTTCTAAATAGATCAAAGATGCTAAGAATTTCGGAACATTGTAGTAATTTTAGAAGCTCGAGGCGAAGTATGTTGGCTAAACTCATCTCATAGAATTGAACCCCACAATATCCTTGTAAGTCCCGAGTTGTTCATTATGAATTCATTATTCTGAATAAGCCTTGTGTCGAAAGATATATGTTCAATATGTATCCCAATGTTTTTGTTATGTTATATTCTATTTGAAAATGTGCTCGAAGCATGAGTTGCATATCCAAATGTTATATCTTTAAGTCGTGATTCAAATGAAGGCTATTATGTCAAATTGTGTAAGACATCTCAATGCGTTTAACATTCTTATTTGTTCAGTATGTGTACTTAAAGTCTTGAATAGAAATGCTCTGTTGTTGATGATCCGTGATAATGTTTAATAGTGAAAGAGATGAATCTTAAGTATGAAATATGACCAACGTGCCAAGAGTGACACTTTGTTATGGTCATCTGTGTCACTGAACTGAATGACATATATAAGATAATGAAATGAGTGGTCAATCCTTTAAATAAATAAACACCCTCGGAGTATCGTTAGTCATCGAGGAAGGGTAGGTTGAAATAACCTAATCCCAAAACTACACATGCCGGTGTAGGAGTGAATTGTGATTGTACCCCTTCATTGGGATGAGATTGATGTGATGAGAATATTCCCTTTATTGGAATGAGATGATTGCTAGAAAATGGTGATGTCGATCCACACGGCATTGTGGTGAGACGGCCTAGTCGGTCGGGTCGTGATCGGACGTCATGCCGCACACATGGTGGTAATAGTGATTGAAATTATGATTGAAACAATGATTGAGACTGAGATAATAATTTTGATTGTGGTTGATTTCTTTAGGTGAGACGGCCTAGCCGATCAGGCTGTGATCGGACTCTGTGCAAAAATCACGGTGGTATATCGGTGCTAATATCTCCCAACCTAAAATGATGGAAACTTACTTGACACTTATCTTACTCCTAATTTTGATGTTTTAGTATTGTCTAAGGCTTCCATTAATTTATGATTGTCCTTCTTTGTGTTATCATTTGTTCTAGCGAGAGGGTGTTTAGCCTTACATACTAGTACTATTCCATATGTACTAACGTCCCTTTTGCCGGAGGCGCTGCATCTTTAATGGAGGCAGGTGGTTCTGCAGCAGGCAGCATTGGTCATTGATAGTAGTACACCCTCTTCTCGGCAGATCTGGTGAGCCCCACTTTATTCGAGGTCGTGTATCTTTTGTCCCATGTGTTATCATAGTATTTTGTATCCATAGAGGCTCTGTAGACACAGTGTGGGTTGTATATGGGTGTTGGAAAAGTGAAACTAGCCTTGTTGTATTTGTATCTCTTGTTTCACTTTAACTATGAAAGTGAATGTCTTTTGAGACTATAAAATGAAGCGACTAATGGTAATGGAATTGGTGTTGTTCAAGGAATCCACTTAATGTTTAATTAATGATATAAATATATCTTCTCTTTATTCATGGGAGAGTTTGGGTAGAAGGCATTGTACAGGCTTGCTCGGTCGGGGTATCTCGGTTGAGCGCCGGTCGCGCTCCCCGAGGTCAGGGCGTGACATATCCGAACATTTTTACTGTACTCTATGTGTTAGAGCACTTGAGCTATAATTTATTCTAGAAATTATGTTTAGGCTATATGCTGGAACTATTGGGACCCACAGTAGTCGATCCTTGCTGTTGAGTTATTTGCCTAATTTCAGTTATATACTCAATCGCATTCATTATTTTATATCATATCGCAGTCTCTGTTATCGTATATTTTCACATCTCGTATCATTAATTAGGGCTTCTTAGCATGAGTGTTGTGAGCCCGAGAGAATGGAAAGATTGATGACTGAGTGAGTCTGAGGGCCTGTTGTGAGTGATATTTATGGGATCGGGCTGCACGCCGCAACATGCTTTATTGATTCATACCAGGATTTGGCTTATTATAGTGCTTGGGCTGGATCGGCCCCTCCGAAGTCTGCACATCCACAGTGGGCGCGATTGCTAGCAATTATTTATATTTGGGCTGGATCTGCCCTGGTTCATTTGCATTGGGCTGGATTTGCCCTGGATTTATTATGTTTGGGTTGGATCTGCCCTATACAGCATGGAGTGATTGAATGTGCTGAGTATCGAGCATGGTGAGTAAGAATACGAGACAGTGACATTGAGTACTCTGAGAGTGTGAGTACATGAGTTCATCACTGGGATGCGTTGCATTTGACATGCATACTTGAGATACATGCATAGAGATGTATTTCCTCATGCTACCCTGTTTTGGTGACATTCATGATTTCACTTGCATATTGACATGTAGGTATATAGATGTACTTTCCTCATTCTACCTGAAAATAAAACATCTTAATTATTATTGAATAAATTTGGGAAAAATTACGGTTTTCAGACTTAGTTATACCTCTGGTGATTTGGTGAAAAGAACTGAGTTTTACTGACATTTTTGTAAAGCATGCTTATTTTCCGGAACCGTGAACGAGCTGAGCATTTTATCTCTGAGTTATTTCTTTCAGCACTTTTATTATGTTATTATGAACTGTTGTTGGATATTGGTGTTGGACTCCGACCTTGGTTCCAGCTCGGCACTGCTTTCAACCTAAGGTTAGGTTTGTTGCCTATTGAGTACATGGGGTCGGTTGTACTCATACTACACTTCTGCACCTTGCATGCAGATGTTGGATGTTGATGTTGCTGCGTACGGCGGGAGCTGGATCTAGAGATGTACCTGCGTTCTAGTTATGGCTATCACTTGTCCTTGGTAGAATTAGACTTGAATTCTATTCCTTTACATTTCAAACAGATGTTGTAATTATTTCAATTCCATCTTGTAAAAATCTATATCTTAGAAGCTCATGATTTGTACTAACAGTCCTTGGGAAATTCTTGTATAAAAGCAGTTGTATTATCATTTCTTCTCTTAATAAGTCTCACTAAATTAGATAGTTGTTAACTGGATTACCTAGCTGGGTGGGTTAGGTGCCATTACGGCTAGTTGAATTTTGGGCCGAAACAAATATAACCAAGGAAATAATCAAATTCGAAAATCAAACAAGGTAATGAAATGGAGATGGCACGACATCATCCTTCGTGCTTTTACTTTTGTTCTCACCATGTAATATCATAAAACAATGGTATGGCATCACCCTTCGTGCTTTTACTCTCAACATCTCTCAATATATGATAATGAATACAAATAAGGCATGGCAACACCCTTCGTACTTTTCTCTCTTCCTCGTCAATCAACAATACCAATCCAAATAATAAAAAGTCAAGGCGGGAAACAATTTCACTTCATTTATAGTGCCATGATATCATATTCAACTTTCAAAAATCCCAACATCTTCATATAAACAATAAATATGAGACGAATAATTAAAAGTAATAATCTAAACTAAGCATGGAGAACAAAGTCAAATAAACAACTTAGAACAAAGAAATAATTCCCACACGCATGCTTTAACCCAATAACAACGCATATGTACTTGTCACCTCACATATACACCATTTCCACACATAATTCATATATCAAATAAACCAACAAGTCCTAATTCCCCAAGTCAAGGTTAACCACGACACTTGCCTCACTCTGCAACCAAATCAATGCTCAACCGCGGCTTTTCCTCTAGAATTAGCCTCCAAACCAATCAAATCCTACCAAATATAGTTCAAATAATTTAAAATAGGCTTTAGAAACTACCCACAAGTGAAAAAGATTCAATCTTTAATGATTTTGGAAAAAGTCAACAAAAGTCAAGCTCGTGCTCGCTTGGTCAAAACCCGAGATTCGGACCAAAACCAAATTATCCATTCACCCCCGAGCCCGGTTATATGATTTGTTTCGAAATCCAACCTCAATTTGACGTCTAAATCTCAATTTTATAAAATTCGTAATTTCTACCATGATAACCCTAGATTTGATGTTTAAAACGCATGAAAGTTCCTATTGAAAAATCGCCTCTAGAGTGTTTAGGGTTGAGAAATGGTGTAAATTGAGCTAAG
Organism: Nicotiana otophora; assembly: GCA_000715115.1. Taxonomy (NCBI): domain Eukaryota; kingdom Viridiplantae; phylum Streptophyta; class Magnoliopsida; order Solanales; family Solanaceae; genus Nicotiana; species Nicotiana otophora. The sequence continues at coordinate 118,148 of AWOL01S0005535.1, read as the reverse complement.
TCCTGATTTTCCCCTCTTTTACCTAGCTGCGGATGTCGCAATTACGAAGTCTTGTTCGCAATTGCGAGTATCGCAAATGCGAGACAAGGGTCTCAAATGCAAACCCTGCCTTAGAAGCCCAGATGTCGAAAATGTGACATAATGTTTGCAAATGCATACAACCACCCATCACAAATGCGGCCAGAAGCTTCGCAAATATGAAGCAGACACAAATGGCTTGTGATCGCAAATGCAACCACTTCCATCGCAAAAGCGAACGACCATAGTTCGCAAAAGCGAACAAAATCTTTGCAAATGCGAGGTTACCCAATCCGAGGCCCTACTTGCAAATGCGAACTTTCGTCCGCAAAAACAAGGCTTGCAAATGCGAGATCTGCAGCATAACACCAGAGCTGGAAGGACACCAGCTGACTTCAAATCATCAAACTAATCCAAAATGCGTCCGAAACTCACAAATAGAAAAATGGACCTATACCAAGTCCCGAAACTAAAATCCGAACCCAGTAGCTATAAATTCAACCTACGGTCAAACCTAGGAAATCTTTAAACCTTCAAGTTACTAGCTTTCGACAAAACAAGTCAAATCAAGTTAGGGACTTCCAAATTCAATTTCGGGTATACGCCCAAGTCTAAAATTACGATACAGACCCCCGGGATCGTCAAAATACCGATTCGCAGTCGTTTAAACAAAATATTGACCGTAGTTAACTCAAGTTATTTTTAAAGCCAAAAATCATGTTTTCTTCAAATTTTCACATAAAATCTTTCAAAAAAAAGACGCGGACTGTGCATGCAAATTGAGAGACACGAAATGGAGCTAATAGAGGTCTCGAAATATGAAAATAAGGGCCAGAACTCAAAATGACCTATCTGATCGACACATTCTCACCTCTAAAAGAAACGTTCTTCCTCGAATGGGCATAGAAAATTACCTGGACTGGTGAAAGGGTGGGGGTATTTGCTACGCATGTCAGACCCAGACTCCCACGTAGCTGCCTTGATTGGCTGACCTCTCCACTGTACTCTAATAGAAGGATAACTCTTAGACCTCAACTTCCGAACCTGTCGTGCTAGAATAGCCACCGGCTCCTCTTCATAAGTCAAATCCTTATCCAATTGGACTGAGCTAGAACATAATACATGGGACGGATCATTGTGATACTTCCAGAGCATGGAAACATGGAACACTAGGTGAACTGTTGATAAGCTAGGTGGCAATGCAAGCTTGTAGATCACCTCACCAACTATCTCAAGGATCTCAAAGGGTCCAATATACCTAGGACTCAACTTGCCCTTCTTTCCGAACCTCATCACACCCTTCATGGGTGAAACCCGGAGCAAAACCCTCTCTCCAACTATGAATGCAACATCACAAACTCTCCGATTGCCATAACTCTTCCACATAGACTGTGTTGTACGAAGTCGATCCTGAATCATCTTGACCTTTTCCAAGGCATCTCAAACCAAATCAGTACCTAACAACAGAGCCTCTCCCGTCTCAAACCAACCAACTGGAGAACGACACTGCCTCCCATATAAGGCCTCATAAGTAGCCATATGAATACTCGATTGGTAGATGTTGCTGTAGGAAAACTCTGCAAGCGGCAAGAACTGATCCCACATATCCCCGAAATCCATAACACAGGCTCGAAGCATATCCTCCAAGATCCGAATGATGCGCTCGGACTGTCCGTCCATCTGGGGTTGAAATGTTGTACTCAACTCAACCTATGTGCCTAACTCAACCTTGCTGCCTCCTCTGTTTTTCTCTCTAGGAATGGAGACTTGAATCCTTCCATGGCTGTCTCGCCCTCTCCCCAACCTTTGGCTGTGGGAGAGCCATCAATTAAACCTACATATGCTTCTCAAATACAATCCAAATCAGAAACACAAACAGCAACAAAAACAATTTTGAAACCGATTCAACATTTACATGGCTAGCCAACTGTTTGTTTTACCATGGAGGAACATCAAGAATTTTCTATGCAGGAGGGATTACACCAAGCTGTCGTCTTTAAACTCTCTCCAGGTGCGCCAGATCTCAAAGATCTGAGAGTTTTACTGCCAAAACATCTTGGAATAAAAGGTCGTTGTCTTATAGGTTTACTCGCACCATGACAAATTATGTTAAGGTTTGATCAACATGAAGATTATGTTCTTACCCTGTCTCTTGCAGTAAATTACTTTTTATGGAATGGGAATGAACATCAATATAGAGTTTTTCCCTAGATAATAGGTTTTAATCCAAAGGAAGAAACTACAATGGCAGTGGTTTGGATTTCGCTGCCGAATTTGTCACCGTAGTTATTTGCAATCCGTTCGTTGTTATCAATCGCTTATGCTACTGGAAAACCTATTGCCATTGATAAAACAACGCAAATTAAATTCGGACCAAGCATAGCAAGGGTAAAGGTGATATTAGACCTAATGGACAAGCATCCCAAATGTGTGAGGCTTCAAAGTTTGGATAAAACTTATGGAAAAATTAATGAAGTGTTTCAGGAAATTATGTATGACAATCTGCCTTTGTAATGCAATTTTTGTAAACACCAGGGCCATGATGAGAATACATGTTGACATCTATCGAAAAAGATACATAATGATACTGAGCTTGAAGAAGTTGAAGATCTTCAACAACAAGCTGATGGGGAAAAATACAGTGGTGATTTTCGCCAACTTTTGAATGAGGGGAGGGGATTAAATATTGTTATCAGGGATGACTCTACTGCTGCAATAACTGATGGAAACAATGGGCATCAGCAGGTCGCAAATACTAGAAATAATAGAGGTCCAGTGTTAAAAGAAAACAATATCGAGCGACAATAAAAATCACAACCTGTTGGAGGACAAAAAGCTGCAAATATGCACAAGGATAAAGTGTTGAATCCAGCAGCTAATCTTGGTTCTGTAGGTGATGCCTCAAAGATTGATAAGGGTCCACCAAAATCTACACGTGACGTTCCTGCTAGGACAGCCTTAGCAAGGATTTTAAATGTTGTGAATCCGATTGTGTAAGGTTATGATAAGCTGGATCATCCTTCTGATGCAACTGGTGAATCAACTAAAAAACCAGCTGACTTTAATGCTAAAGTTGTGAATCATGAGGTGCAAGAATATGTAGGTGCTGAAGTTTTGGAGTGTGCAACTGATACAGTTTCAAAGACAGTAAATAAAGCTTCAGCTGGAGTTGAACAAGCTACTACTAGGCTATTAAATTCTACTGATGCGGGGAATGCAACTATTGATTGAACTGCATTTATTGTTGGTAATTCTATGGCTAAAGGAGCTAGGCAGGAACTTGAAGCAACACACAATACAAAACCTGGACACTGGCCAGTCGTGCAGCGAGCAAATGCATCTCTAAGCAAAAAGAATGGTCCAGTTCACACAAGTCAGGCAAATACATCAAAGGAAGCTAACACCTCTTAACTCTTTTGACATTTTGATGAGTGAACCAGTAGTCAATGATGCTGGAAAGAGGGTGCACCAGCTTAAATCGGAAGCAGTCTAAAAAACCAGTTATTCAAATACGCCAGGCAGTGCAAAACAGAAGCAGAATTCAAAAACTACAGGTGCTCCAATGAATGTTTCAAAAGATGGTTCTTTTAGCCAGCAAATAGTCCCAGTTTCCAGCAGTAACAAGGGAGGTCGAAGCAGCGACAATTTGGCTATGTTTTCGGGTGTTCGACAAAATTCTACAAAGGGCAGCGTGACAACACTTTTAAAGGGAGATTCCAGCACTCCTAGGCAATTTCTATTATCTACAGGTAATGACAATTATGTTGAGAGAAGTCAAGCTTCAATGAAGGAGGACAACGTTAGCGATAGTGGTAGAAAACACGAACACGATCTAGCTCGTGTTGTTGTGACAAGAACCAAAACTTGGGCAGACCAAGTGGAGAAAGATGAAGAGGATTATGTCGATGATAGTAAAGTTCAGGAAGATGAAGATGAGAGAGATACTCAGCTTTCAAGTAGCCCACCAAAAACAATGATTTCAGATCAAAACCGGGCACTTTTGGATGCTTTGGACAGTCAAAAACATCAAAAAGGTGCATACAAGGTACTTGCACACGGGCTGAAAATTCCAGGTAATCAACTCATCAATAATGTTCCATTACAGGAACCTATTAGCATTGTTGCAACAACACATGAACAAATAAACAATGTGACCTCAAAGATGGCTGAAAATGGGCATAAAAAATCGGATAAGAACAAAAAAACTCAATTGAAAGATTCAACGATAAAACCTAATGCCATGGTTGTGAAGAGGCATGAACCATTAAATATGGTTGCATAGAGAGTTGCTACACAACAACTAGAGAACAACTTACGTGTTGAAATTTGGGAAGAAGGCGAGGAAGAAGATTTGCTTGATTATTGCCGAGCTGAGACGGCTAGATGTGGAGATTTATCTCCTACGCATAGTGGAAAAACAAATAAGACACACACAAGGGAGAATGGTTGGTATGGTAAAGTGAATGAAGGAGTAACACTTAGGATACTCCCAATGAGAGATGCAAAGCAAAAAGGGGCAGCCCCGACCACATCTACAAGGTGCAATTGATCGAAGAATAAATGAGGAGTTTTGAAGATTTATTGAAGATAGTTAAAGAGGATTTTAAGGAGCTACAAATTGAAGTACTCACAAGTATCATGAATGAGGGGCAAGAATCTAATTTCTACCTTGTTTTATTTTATCATTTTCTAAGTATTATCATATGTAATATCATCATAGAGTGTGTTATAAACTCTATGATGATCATACAGTACTTAGTTCTTTCTAGTTCTTATTTTCTACATGCTTGCTAAAAGATGAGGTTGTTCATGCCTCAATAGAATTTGTAAGGTAAGGTCTAGCTCAGTATGTGTTTGCTATTTGTCTTATGCCTTTGGGAAATATCCTAACTGCTATGAGATCATTCACCCTCGTGAGACTTTGCCGGCAGCCATATCCTCGGCATGAGGCTGCCATCATAAGGCGATGGAGGCGTAGAACGATGATTATATAGCCAAGGCATAGAGGCAACATTACTTTAGCTTTTGCCTCCCTTACTTGTACTCTTCCTTTGTGGTTTTTCTTTTATTATTAATAAAATACCCACTAGGTAGCCTGCCTAGTGGTCAAAAAAGAAAATGTGCCTAACTCACACTGTACGACCCTCCAGAAATGCGATGTGAACTATGTGCCCCGATCAAAAATAATGGACACCGTAGATAGCCGCCACCGAAATGAAATGCGCCAACTTGGTCAACCTATCCACAATGACCCATAATGCGTCAAATTTCTTCAATGTCTGTGGGAGCCTAACAACGAAATCCATGGTAATAGGCTCCCACTTTACTCGTGAATCTCAAGTCTCTGAAGCAAACCGCCAAAACTCTAATGCTCGTACTTCACCTGCTGGCAGTTCAAACACTGAGCCACATACTCTACTATTTCATTCTTCTCCACCAATAATGCTGCCTCAAATCCTGATACATCTCGGCAGCATCTGGATGAATGGAATACCGCGAACTGTGGGCCTCCTCAAGAATTAACTCATGCAGCATATCCACATTGGGCACACAAATCCAACCCTGCATCCGCAACACCCCATCATCTCCAATAGAAACCCCATTAGCATCACTGTGCTACATCGTATCCTTTATGAAAAGCAAATGGGGGTCGTCATACTGACGCTCTTTCATGCGCTCATACAGAAGACCGAGAGACCGTACAAGCAAGAACCCGACTAGACTCAGAAACATCTAACCTCATGAACTGATTGGCTAAGGCCTGAACATCTGATGCTAGTGGTCTCTCACCAACTCGAATATATGAAAGGCTACTCATACTCACAACCTTTCTACTCAAGGCATCAACCATCACATTGGCCTTCTCGGGATGACACAAAATGGTAATATCATAGTCTTTTAATAGTTCTAACCACCTTTGCTGCCTCAAATATAGATCATTTTTCCTAAATAAGTGTTGTAGACTCCGATGATCTGTGAATACCTCACACGACATGCCATAGAGGTAATGCCTCCAAATCTTCAATGCATGAACAATACCTGCCAACTCTAAGTCATGAACAGGGTAATTCTTCTTCTGAACCATCAACTGCCGAGACGCGTATGTAATCACCTTGCCATCTGACATCAATACTACACCAAGCCCAATACGCGATACATCATAATACACGGTGTAGGATCCTGAACCCGCAAGTAACACCAACACCGGAGCTGTAGTCAAAGCAATCTTGGGATTCTAATTGCTCAACTCATACTCATCGAACCACCTTAATGGGGCACCCTTCTGGGTCAATATAGTTAATAGGGCTGCGATAAATGAAAACCCCTCCACAAAACATCAATAATAACCCGCCAAACCTAGGAAGCTCCGAATCTATATAACTAAAGTACGTCTAGGCCAGTTCTGAACTGCCTCAATCTTCTTAGGATCCACTTTATTGCTCTCGGATGATACCACATGCCCCAAAAAGGCAACTGAATCTAAACAAAACTCACACTTTGAAAATGTGGCATATAACTAAGTATCACTCAAGGTCTGAAGTACAATTCGAAGATGTTTCACATGCTCCTCTTGACTGCGGGAGTATACCAAAATATCATCAATGAAGACGATCAAAAATAATACTGATAGGGCTAGAATATCCGGTTCATCAAATCCATAAATGCTGCTGGGGCATTTGTCAAGCCAAATGACATCAATATGAACTCATAATGCCCATACCAAGTCCAAAAAGCTATCTTAGGGACATCCGATGCCCTAATCTTCGACTGATGGTATCCAGATCTCAATTCAATCTCTGAAAACACTTTGGCACCCTGAAGCCGATCAAATAAGTCTTCGATCCTCAGCAAATGATACTTGTTCTTGATTGTGAATTTGTTCATTTGCCGATAAGAAATACACATCCTCATTGTACTATCCTTCTTCTTCATGAACAACACTAGTACACCCAGGGCGAGACACTAGGTCTAATGAATCCCTTATCAAGCAAATCTTGCAACTGCTCCTTCAGTTCCTTTAATTCAGCATGGGCCATACGGTATGGTGGAATAGAAATGGGCTGAGTTCCTGTAGCCAAGTTAATACAGAAGTTGATATCTTTGTATCCCCAACAAATCTGCAGAAAACACCTCTGGAAACTCACGCACAACTGGTACTGAATCCATGGGAAGGAACCTCCGCACTAAGATCACGAATATAGGCCAAATATGCTAGACAACCCTTGTCGACCATATGTCGAGCCTTCACATAAGAAATAACCCTTCTAGTAGAATGACCAGGAGTCCTTCTCCACTCTAATCCAGGCAACCCCGACGTGGCTAAGGTCACCTTCTTGGCGCGTGGTAGTCCAATATAGTGTGATAAGGTGACAGCCAATCCATGCCCAAAATAACATCAAAGTCCACCATATCAAGAAGTAGGTGATCTACACCAGTCTCAAGGATCCCGATAGAAACCACACATGAGCGATAAACATAATCTACAACACTAAAGTATCCCATAGGCATGGACACATATACATGAGCACTCAAAGAATCACGAGGCATAAACAGATATGAAGCAAAATAGGATGACATGTAGGAATAAGTAGAGCCCGGATCAAATAGAACTGAAGCATCTCTATGACAAACTAGAACAATACTTATGATGACGGCGCCAGATGACTCTGCCTTAGGTCTAGATGGAAATGCATAAAAATGGTGTTGGGCCCCACCATTCTGACCTCCGCCTCTCGGACTACCTCTAGCTGGCTAGCCTCCACCTCTGATGGCCTGACCTCTGCCTCTATTGGCCTGACCTCCACCTCTAGCAGCCTAACCCCTGCCTCTAGCTGGCTGAGCGGGCAGTGAAGCAACGCGATGCCGAAACCATGGCACGAGAACTCTGTTGTGGCATGCCACCCTGTGACCTAGGGCAAAATATAGCAACGTGCCTCGGATCTCCATAAGTATAACAAGCCCTCGACTGTTGTGACTGCTGACCCTGGAACTGCCCCTGTCGACCTGGATAACCAACCTGATAACTCTGGATCGGAGGTGCACTAATAGGAGCTGGTGATGCGTTGTAGGCTAGCTGCTCAGGATGAGACCCATAAGAACCACGACTATCCGAAACACCATGGGATGCTTGAAGCGCTGACTAAATCGGCATGGGGGGATAGCCTATACCAAACGAACCTCTGCCCCCAGATGAGGCACCACTAAAACCACCCAAATGACGAGGCCACTTCTCACATACCGCCCCCTATCCTGACCACGAACCATCTCAATCTGTCTAGCAATCTCTTTTGCCCTTTGGAAAGAAATATCATATCTGGTCTCCTTGGCCATCTGTAGCCTAATACTAAAAGTAAGTCCATCAATGAATCTTCTCACTCTCTCCCTCTCAGTAGGTAGTAAGATAACTGCATGGTGAACTAGGTCCATAAATCGGGTCTCATACTGGGTATTAGTCATGCGACCCTACTGAAGACGCTCAGACTGCCTGCGGTACTCCTATCTAAAAGTGAAAGGAATAAACTTCTCCAAAAACAACTGCGAACCCTGATCCCAAGTGTGTTATGATGAACCAGCTGGTCTGCCCCGCACCGGATCCTACCACTATCTCTTGGTCAAACCGGTCAGCTGAAACACTGTAAAGTCTATTCCATTGGACTCAACAATACCCATGTTGCTCAACACCTCGTAGTAACAGTCCAAATAATCATGTGGGTCCTTAGAAGGTGCACCACTGATGTGAATATGGAAGAGATTTGTGAACTTATCCAAACTCATCAATCCCTCAGAAGACATCGCAGGCCTCTCCCCGGTCTGTATAGAAACAACAGGCTGAACTACCCCAACTGGCAGAACTGCTCTGATATATGGGAGCCATCTGCTCCGGAGTGTCAGTAGAGGGAGTTTGTGCTGCTCCCCCAGCCTGAGAGACAGCTGGTGCCACCGAAAATGCACCGATCTGGGCCACAATCTCCATAAGGCCCACTAAACGGACTAGAGCATAGTGAAGCACTGGAGTGTCTATTAATCCCTCCAGGACCTGAGCAGGTTCGACTGGTCCGATCTGAGCTAGGATCTACTCCTCATGATCAATATGAGGCTCCACAATGGGTAGTGTTGCACGTGCTCTAGGCTGAGTTCTGCCTCGACCTCGGCCTCTACCGCTGCTAGTGGCTGCAATAAGAGGCTCCGGCTCCTGCTCGGCTGTAGATGTTGTGTGTGTTCTCGCCATCTGTGAGAGAACAAGAGTGAAATGATTTAAACATCAATAATAGAATAGAATTGCACGATAGAGAAAGATAGAAGTGAAATTTTCCTACAACTCCACTACTAATCTTGCTCATGACTCATGAGAACTAAGCAACCTAGTGCTCTAATACCAATTTGTCACGACCCGGAATCCCAACCTCAGGCCCCTGATGGCGCATAACGTCCAATTGCTAGGCAAGCCAACATTAGTTAAATAATTTATTAATTAAATAGGTCAAATACAAGATAATAAAAGTTATTAATGAAGATTAAGGCTAAAATACATGAAATAAACCCATAACATAACGCGGTCTAACTCAACCCCAGAAGTTTGGTATCACAAGTACATGAGCAATTACAAGTCTACAAGTATAGTTTGAAATAAATATACATGTTTGAATGAGATAAATAGTAAAGATAGGAAATGGAAGGTGATTTCAAGGTCTGCGAACGCCAGCAAATCTGCCTCAAGTCTCTGAAGCAATGTGATCCGAGCAGATGCACCTCTAAGCACCACTGAGACCAATACTAGTATTCGCACAAGAAGTGCAGAAGTGTAGTATGAGTACAACCTACCCAATGTACTTCGTAAGTGTCAAGCCTAATCTCGACGAGGTAGTGACGAGGCTATGACAATACACCTACGTAAAATAATGTACAAATATATATAAAACAGTAAAATAACAAGTGGAACACTAAAATATTAACTGGGAGGGGACATGCAAAAGGGGAGATATCATAAAAAGAAACTATAAGTACGAACTCACTAAATAATATTTCCCGAAATAAGCAACAATATAACCAAGGAAATTACCAAAATCATAAATCAAACAACGTAATGAAAAGAAGATGGCACAGCATCACCCTTCATGCTTTTACTCTCATCCTCACCATGTAATATCATAAATAAAATGGCACGGCATCATCCTTCGTTCTTTTACTCTCAACATCTCTCAATATATGATAATGAATACAAATAAGGCACGACAACACCCTTCATGCTTTTCTCTCTTCCTCACCAATCAATAATACCAATCCAAATAATAAAGGCAAGGCAGGAAACAATTTCACTTCATTTATAGTGCCATGATATCATACTCAACTTTCAAAAATCCCAACATCTTCAAATAAACAATAAATATGAGACGAATAATTAAAAGTACTAATCTAACCTAAGAATGGATAAAGTCAAATAAACAACTTAGAACAAAGAAACAATTCCCACCCGCATGCTTTAACCCAATAACAACGCATATGCTCATTGAGAAATGGTTTAAAATGAGCTAAGTCCCGATTTTCCCCTCTTTTACCCAGCTGCGCGTGTCACAATTGCAAAGTTTTGTTCGCAATTGCAAGCATCGCAAATGCAAGACAAGGGTCGCAAATGCAAACCCTGACTCAGAAGCCCAGATGTCGCAAATGCGACATAATGTTCGCAAATGCGGACAACCACCCATCACAAATGTGGCCAGAAGCTTCGCAAATGCGAAGAAGACTCAAGTGGCCTGTGATCGCAAATGCGACCACTTTCTTTGCAAAAGCGAACCGCCACAGTTCGCAAAAGTGAACAAAATCCTCGCAAATGCGAGGTTACCCAATCCCAGGCCCTGCTCGCAAATGCGAAATTTTGTTCGCAAAAGCGAGGCTCACAAAGGAAAGCCAAACCTCACAAATGTGAGATATGCAATAGAACACCAGAACTGGAAGGACACCAACTGACTTCAAACCATCAAAACTCATCCGAAACGCGTTCGAAACTCACCCAAGCCCCTAGGGCTCCAAACAAAACATGCACACAAGTGTAATAACATCATGCAAACTCGATCGCTCAATCAAACCAGCAAAATAATACCTAGAACTATGAATCAGACATCAAAATGCATGAAATTTTAAAGAAACTCAAGAACTTCAAAATTCACAACCGAGCGTCCGAATCATATCAAACCAACTCCATTTTGCACCAAAATTTGCAGACAAGTATCAAATAGTAAAGTGGACTTATACCAAGTAGTGGAACAAAAATCAAAACTCAGTAGCCATAAAGTCAACCTACGATCAAATCTAGGAAATCTTTAAACTTTCAAGTTACTAGCTTTCGACAAAACAAGTCAAATCACGTTAGGGACTTTCAAATTCAATTTCGGACATACACCCAAGTCCAAAATCATGATATGGGACCATCAAGATTGCTAAAATACTGATCCGAGATCGTTTACATAAAATATTGATCGTAGTCAACTCAAGTTATTGTTAAAGCCAAAAATCATGTTTTCTTCAAATTCACATAAAATCTTTCCGAAAAAAAACATGGACGGTGCACTCAAATTTAGAAACATAAAATGGAGCAAATAGAGGTCTCAAAACATAGAAATAAGTGCTAGAACTCAAAACGACCTATCGGGTTGTCACAACATAAAAAGAAACTCAAATCCTAAGCTATCATGAACAAGAATATAATGACCCAACTGGTCATTTTGTGTATTTGTATTCCATTCAGTTGTTTGAAGTCTTTAGCAGCTTCATATGATGTATCATGACTTGTGTGAATCGTCAGTTTTGATTTTTCAGGTGATTCGCGATTGATTTGGAAGATTGATTTTCAACTAAGAAGCTTTAAGTTGGAAGAGCTGACCAAGTTTGACTATTATGTATTTGAACTTGGATTGGAGTTTTGGATGGTGATTTTGGACTTGGGTGTATGCCCGGATTTGCATTTGGATGTCTCTAGAAGGTTTCGACACTATTTGGCGAAAGTTGGCAATTTGAAGCTTTAGAATGTTCATAGATTTGAACGGGAGTTCACTTTGATGATATTAGGTTTATATTGTTGTTCTTGGAGTTGGAATAGGTTTATTATGTTATTTGGAACTTGTGTACAAAATTTGAGATCATTCCGAGTTGATTTGATATGGTTCGGCATGGTTTTTAGAAGTTGAATGTTCAAAAGTTCATTAAGTTTGATTTGAGGTGCGATTCATGATTTTGTTGCTGTTATGTGTGATTTGAAGCCTCGAGTAGGTTGATGTTATGTTATGGGACATGTTGGTATGTTCCGTCGGGGTCCCGAGGGGCTCGGGTATGTTGCTGTGATTTTGGGCAATTTTGGAGGTTAAAAGAGCTACTGGTTTCTACAGTTTTCTAATGTTTCGGTTGCTCTTCGTGATCGCAAAGAAGTAGCCGCAATCGCGTAGGTAAACCCTGGAGTTGGGTGACTTTACTCTTTGCGTTGGCGTTGGTTGTTGGGCCTTGAGCATCGCGTTCACGCAAGTGGATACATGTTCGCGTAGTAGATAGCTATGCTGGGCAAGTGTTCATGTTTTCTTCATTGCATTCGCGCTAGAGCATCCACGTTAGCATTAGTCTGTGCAGAACCAGCCTGTGGCCATGTTCGTATAGGGTTCTTTGAGGCTTAGCAGTTTTGTGCTTTGCGATCGCGAAGTTGGTCCTGCGATCGCGAAGGGTACCCCTGTGCAGTGTATATAAGTACTCTATTTCGGATCTTTGAGTTATTTATCACATTTTGAGTTGGGGAGCTCGGTCTTGCGAGATTGTGGGGAGGATTTTCACCACATGGATTGGGGTAAGTATTTTTTTTACTCAGTTTTGGTTATATTTCATGATTTCATCTTCCATTTTAGCATTTGACTGATGATTTTTAAGAGAGAAATTGGGGGTCTTTGTCTAAACTTTCCTAATGTGAGTATTTGAGTTTTGAACATCGATTCAAAGTCGGATTTGAGTGAAATTAGTATGGTTGGACTCATAATTGAATGGGTTATCAAAATGTTTGAGTTTTTTCGAGTTTCAGAGGTGCGAGCCCGGGTTTGAGATTTTGATTGACTTTGAGTTTTTGATTAAAGATTTGACCTTTATTGCTTGGGTTTATTTCCTAAGGCATTATTTGATATCTTGAGTTTCTTTTTGCTAGTTTCGGGCCATTCCGAGGTTGATTTGCGCGAGATGGCATTCCTAGAGTATTGTTTGGCTTGCTCGGTATTTGTTTTGGCTTGCTTGAGGTAAGTATCTTATCTAAACTTGGTTGAGGCACTAGTTTCCTGAGTTATTTGTGATATCTACATGTTATGGGTGAGTCTATGTGTGGGGACTGAGCCCATGTGCGAGTACCAGGGCATTTATCCATACTCGGGGTATTGCTTTGGCTATGATATGCCTAGAATTGACTGTTAAGTTTTAAGCTATAATGTTTCTCATATTTGTAACATTTGTGTGAACTATTTGAGCCGCATTGAGGTTAAATAGAGGCTAATTCCCTGAATAAACTTGATAATTGCTATTTCTGTGATGAAATTGCCGATTTGAGCTATGATAGCACACTTTGCACATGCCAAGACTTAGCATGTCATTATACCAGTCCATGAGCATGAAATTTGATATTCATTCATTATATATATATGTCTTCTTGTATATTTTCTTCTATTATATGATTTTGACTGGATTCATGTGACCGTGCCAGGCGGATTGTGTTGTTATGCATGTAACCATGCCAGGCGGATTGTGTTGTTATGCCTGTGACCAAGCCAGGTGGATTGTGTTGTTAGGCCTTGTGACCATGCCGGGCCGATTGTGTTGTTTTCCATGGCCACGCCGGGTGGATTGTGATATTGAGCATTTGACCATGCCGGATGGATTGTGATTATAGGCACGGGAGTTATTTGTGCGGTTGATATTGAGCCACTGACCATGGTAGATGGATTCTGATAATGAGCCTGTGACCACGCCGGTCTGATAGAACGTTGAATTGGTCGTTCTTGTGTGTAGATACGGATCCACCTCCGTAGGGTCTCCCTCTCATGTTTCTCTCTTGATGGTGTACACGCGGATTGTGAGAAACCGATGGGTTTCTGGTTGATGTGAGCTCTAGGAGAGTTGGTTATGTTTATTTGGATTGGGGTTGCACGCCGTAATAGGCCTTATTGGCTTATTGTTATTTGGATCGGGTTGTGAGCCACAACGGACTGATATTTGGTTATTAAATTTCATCTTTACTTGTAACTTCCTTGAGTGCTTACATGATTTACTGCATATCTTCCTTATATGCCGGATTGCTGACGGAGTAGAACACTTTAAAATGATGAATTGTGAGCATCAAGGTGGTTTTACTTGAGATTTCCTAATTTGATCTTATATTTGTTCTATACTTGCAGAAATTATGAACTGTACAGGTGATAGCGAGTATCATTTTTAATTCTTGCTTCTATTACCTCATTGAGATTAGTTATCATACTTATTGAGTACATGGGGTCTGTTATACTCATACTATACTTTTGCACCTTCCATGTAGATCTCTGAGCAGAGATGCTGTGGATGACGGCTGCTAGCACTGAAGACGTACATGCGTTCCGTATATGGCTATCACTTGTCCTTGGTGGCTTTAGCTTTGAATCTGTTCATGTACATTCTAAACAGATGTTGTATTTATTTCATTTTAGCTTTGTAAATCTAAGTCTTGACTTGTATTACTAGTCCTTGGGTTATTGTATAAAAGTTCAGCTAATTAATCATTTATTTCCTAGTAATCTCATTTGGATTGTGTTATTGTTAATTGGCTTACCTAGCGGCACAACTAGCTGGATTTTAGATTGCAACAAGTTGGTATCAGAGCTCTAGGTTCATAGGTTCTATGAGTCATGAGCAAGTGTCTAGTAGAGTCTTGCAGATCACTACAATGACGTCCATACCTATCTTCGAGAGGCTACAGGGCATCTAGGATTAACTACCTATCTTTCTTTCCTTATCGCGCGACATTGATTCAACTTGAAGCGTATCTCTTTGAACTCCTTCTACTCACTCGTATGTTATGTGAGCGCTCGGTATTAGCTGTGCCTCGATGGCTTGTGATTTCATGGATGAGGTGTGAGAGGTGTTCCTCATGTTATGAAAGTTGGCTAGTCTGGAGGACTTGAGGCAAGGTTCAGACCGCAACTTGGGCTTGGTGGTTTCGGTTGTATGAGCATGTGCTTTTGGACTTATACGTCTGGTAGTGTCCCTAGAAGGGGGATTTATGGCTCGGTGAGTGGTTGGATGGCTATATGATGAGTATGATCTGACCGCGGGATGTGTTCAGATGGATTGGATGTGACAAGAGGAATTTGCTTATGATGTGGAAAGGACTATTGTTCGGTCTTAAGTTACGAGTGTGCTAGGGATCTTTCAGTTGTTCATATGTGAAATGAAGTGTGTTGTTATGCCTTGTTCACGAGTTCAGACTGGGGAAGATTTGGTGATGGCATAGTGGTTGTGGCCATAAAAGAGGCATAGAGATATGCCAGTCTGAAACTAAGCAGGTGAGTTATCTCCTACGAGATATTTTTGAGGTTGTGTTATTCTTATGATGTTTCTTTGGGGAGTTTTTCTTCTCTAGTGGGTTATATGTGTTACATTTGAGTTTGGATCACTCGAGGAAGTTAGCTTGGCCAGCACGAGGATGGATATGCGCTAAGCGGGTGATTTGAAGTATTTTATGACTAGTGCTATATGAGTTCATGAAGGATTTAGTTGAATTACGATGTGAGATCATGGCAGTTATGGAGTAAAGGTATGGTGGGTTATCGTATGTTGTTCTATGGCTTTGATCCAAGTGGGGAGTCTACTATCGACAATCAAATTGCATAGTAATGTGTTGTATTGGTTTCCATCTGAGGTATGATTGTGGATCATTTATGACTTGCAAATGTTGAGTTCGGGAATTACTCGAGTAAGAAAATTTATGGATATATAATATATTACACTTTACGGGTAAATGAAAATCATAGGATGATTTGGGATTGTTATTCCTTATGGTTGTATTGTGCATGGAGTAGGGATTTAATCGGTTGCATTAAGGTGTGGTTACTTCTTTGGATGTTGGTATGCTAATGGAGAATAGATCGTTCGTCTCGCTTGGGCAGTGCATTGAAGATTTGAATAGGGTGGATGACTCTCGAGGAGGTTCTAATGGGTTCAAGATTCATATGTGGTATTTGAGGAATTTCCAGATTTTTAAATGGCTAAGATCTGAGATTTGCATTAGATGATGTCAGGACTCACGACATTTTTGTATCATAAGATCTCTAAGGAAATGACTTTTAATTCACATAAGGTCTCTTCAGAGTGGGTATCTCGGATGCAGTTTTTTTCCAGGTTCTTAAGAATGAATACAACGACTTATGGGCTTTGGGATGACATGGTTTCATGCTATGATCTCTTGTGGTAAGCGTTAGGTTAACGGTTGTAGTGTACTAGCATGGAGAAGTGTTAACTTGATGGCAATTTGGAAGGAACTCAGAGAAAATAGGAAAAATTTGTATTAGGCAGGATTAATATGGTAAGTGTATGATCAGTTCTTTTGGTTCTTACGATGAGATGAGCTTTAACCAGAGTTTTATGGTAATACTCTTGGGGTTGGCAACTAGCGGGACTTTGTTGAGCTAGTTTGATTCGGTTCTGATGGCTTGGTCTTGTGCCAATGGGTTTCAAAGTGTTCTCGATGAATTCTACCACAGTTTGAGATGGATAGTTTCTACATGCATGAGGAGTATGTTGCATATTGTGATTTTCTCCTGGATAGGATCAAGTGGAAGGTTTCTGACTAACTGAGTATGTATTCTACTTGTGACTTAGAGTTGATAATGGGATTCTTGTGCTTCCATTTGATGGTATGTTAGAGATGGTGCATGGTGTGGGATCGAGATTCGCATGTGCAAGTTGTGGTTCAGTTTCGACGGGAAGGTCATGAGTTTTGGACAGTATGGACGGTTTCTAATGTTTAGAAGAATGTTGGCACTATCTGGCATCACCCAAGAAGAGTGCGCATTTCGGAAAGCGCATTGTGTTTTAACATACAGATGCTTCATTAGTGTTGCGGTACTTGCCTAGTTGATCGACTGCTGATGTTATGATTTTTCTATATGGCACAGAAGAATTATTGAAGTATTTCTCGTGAGATGATTGTGTATGAGGGGAGTGTTCGTCATTCGAGTGGTGGAGATGGGATAGGATATATTGATTTACGTATTCTATGAATTTGGAGGCTATGAGGGTTCTCAGGGGCAGATTGTCCCTTAGTTGCGAACTGTGAAGGTACGACCCGAGTTAGACAACTAATGGTATGAATCATGGTTAGGTTGTTGTGGACTGTGGGAGGGTTATTTATCTATTGGTGGGTTATCGGAATGGATTTAGGGGCTCATTAGTAGGCCTAATGAGGACGTGTATTATACATTAGGTCAGATTTGTTGACTCAACATTGTTATTGTTGAGGGGTGTGTCATTCGGTTAGAGTTGAGCTTGTTTGTGTTTTGATATGTTCTATGTGCTACTCATCTATGCTACGATGGGTTGTGATCTGTTGGTTATTTGCACACATGATGTGTTTTTGTTTAGGCCTTGTGGCGAAATTCGAGTGAGATGGTTCATGGTGTGTTGAATGGCTTATTGGGCCTTGATTATAGTCTTTCCTATTTGTGGTATATTATGAATCAGTTTCTCCATGGAGATGGTGACGCACTTCGTTTGTCTTTTTGTTGATTATGTGTGGTTGTTGATTTTGAGCATCATGGCTCGAGGTATTTCACGTGGACTGGTGTTTGGATTGGGTCACGCATCGTAACTGAGTTATGTTGGGGGTATGATCCTTTGTGTTGATTTCATGTGTTTTGTTACTCCTTGGGTGATGGGTTCATAACTTTGTGATTTTGATGGTATCTAGGATATTGCAAAATAGTCCTCTCATTTGGTTCTTCTTTCATCATTGGTTACATTCGAGTTGTTTCTTGCTTGGTGCACAGATTGCATGGTATATGGCTCGAGGTGGTATTGGTGTGGCATGTCAGTAGTGTAGATGTATTTGATGAGATGAGGTCTTTGGACCTGGAATGAGTACTACTGAGTTTGATTACGGTATATTTGGAAGAATAATGTCACTACTCGGCTCAGAATTTGGGCTATGGTTATTATTCGGCGAGAGAGCTCCACGAATTGTTGATTTGATGGGTGGTAATGAGTTTCAGCGTGTTTCTTTCATCATCGTTAGTGTACGAAGGTTTAGAAGAAGGTTTTATTTGATGTGAGGTTTGTTACCAGTACCATATTTATCATTGAGCTGCTATTGTGGCCTGAAGTTATTGATGTGATTATCTGAGTTATGTGATGTTATTACATCTTAGATTATGGTTATGGCTTCGTATAGCTTGTTCAGACTTATACAATATATAGATGTGAGAATCGAGTATTGTAAAAGATTACGAATGTAAGAGATTTTATTCCAAAGGTTTATGGGCTAAGGTTGAAGAAACGATCTTCAAAATAAGTTGTCTTCTCAGGCTTATATGGATTGAGGTGATGTGGGATCACCCACGGGTATGTGCATGATGAGTTTACACAGTGATTTGATGGCTTTGGAATGACACTTGGCACGTTCAAGGACGAACATACGTTTAACTGGGGGAGAATGTAATGACCCGACCGGGCGTTTTGACAATTTGCATTCCGTTAAGCTATTTGAAGTCTTGAGTAGCTTCATATGATGTAATATGACTTGTGTGATTGGTCGGTTTTGATTTTCAAGTGATTCGGAAGAATGATTCTCAACTAGGAAGCTTTAAGTTGGAAGAGTTGACCAAGTTTAACTTTTGTGTATTTGACTTCGGATCGGAGTTTTGATGGTTCCATTAGGTCTGGATGGTGATTTTGGACTTGGGCGTACGCCCGAATTTTCATTTGGATGTCTCTAGAAGGTTTTGGCTCTATTTGGCAAATGTTGGCAATTTGAAACTTTGGAATGTTCAATATTTTGAATGGGAGTTGACTTTGATGATATCAGGTTCAGATTGTTGTTCCGGGAATTAGAATAGGTTCGTTATGTCATTTGGAACTTGTGCGCAGAATTTGAGGTTATTCCAAGTTGATTTGATATGGTATTGCAGAAGTTTTGGAAGTTGAAAGTTCAAAAGTTCATTAAGTTTGATTTGAGCTGTGATTCGTAATTTTGATGTTGTTAATTGTTATTTGAGTCCACAAGTGGGTTGGTGTTATATTATGCGACCTGTTGGTGCGTTCGGACAGGATCCCGAGTGGCTCGGTTGTGTTGCGGATTGATTTCGGACCATTTTGGAGGTTGAAAGAGCTGATGGTTTCTGCAGTTTTCTGAAGTTCGAGGTTCTCTTCGCGATCGCGAAGATGCAGCATGATTGCGTAGGCCAAACTTGGAGCTAGTTGACATTCCTCTTCGCGTTCATGACTGAACTATCGTGTTTGCGTAGGTTGTTGGGCATCGAGCATCACATTCGTGCAAGTGGATACACGCTTGCGTAGTAGAGAGCTAGGCTAGGCAGGTCTTCATGGTTTCTTTTTTGCGTTCGCGTTAGTCTATGCAGATGTGGTTCGTGATCGTGAAGTTGGTACCGCAATCGCGAATGGTACCCCTAGGCAGTATATATAAGTATTCTATTTCGAATCCTTGAGTTATTTTTATCACATTTTGAGTTGGGGAGCTCGGTTTCGGGCGATTTTGGAGAGGATTTTCACCACATGGATTGGGGTAATTATTTTTGTACTCGGTTTTGATTATATTTCATTATTCCATTTTCGATTGTGGCATTTGATTGTTGATTTTTAAGAGAGAAATTGGGTTTTTTTTTATCTAAACTGTCCTAAAGTAAATATTTGAATTTTGAACATCGATTCAGAGTCGGATTTGAGTGAATTAGTATAGTTGGACTCGTAATTGAATGGGTTATCAGAATATATAAGTTTTACCGGGTTCCGAGATCAAGCCCGGGTTTGACTTTTTGGTTGACTTTGAATTTTTGATTAAAGATTCGACCTTTATTGCTTGGGCTTATTTCCTAAGGCAGTATTTGATATTTTGAGTTGCCTTTGGCTAGTTTCGGGCAGTTCGAAGGTTGATTCGTGCGGGAGGTGTTCCTAGAGTATTGTTTGGCTTGCTTTGTACTTGTTTTGGCTTGCTTGAGGTAAGTGTCTTATCTATTCTTGGTTGAGGCACTAGTTGCCTGAGTTATTTGTGATAGCTACGTGCTATGGGTGTGCCTATGTATGGGGACTGAGCCCATGTGCGAGCACCGGGGTATTTATCTATGCTCGGGGTAGTGCTTAGGCTACGATATGCCTAGAATTGACTGTTAAGCTTTAAGCTATAATGTTTCTCATATTTGTAACATTTTTGTGAACTATTTCCGCCATACTGAGGTTACATAGAGGCTAATTCCCCGAATAAACTTGATAATTACTATTTCTATTATAAAATTGCCGATTTGAGCTATAATTGCACACTTTGCACATGGCTACACCTTAGCATGTCATTTTACCAGTCTACGAGCATGAAATTTAATATTCATTCATCATATACATGTGTTCTTGTATATTTTCTTTTGTGTGATATAATTTGGATTGGATGCCTTTGTCCCCGCTGGGCGGATTATGTTGTTATGCTTGTGGCCATGCCAGACGGATTGTGTTGTTATGCATGTTACCACACCGGGAGGATTGTGTTGTTTCCTGTGACGATGCCGATTGGATTGTGGTATTGAGCCTGTGACCACTTCGATCGGATTGTAATATTGAGCTTGTGACCACGCCGGGCGAACTGAGATTATTGGTACATGATTTGTCCGTGCAGCACGTGAGTTATCTGTGCGGTTGATATTGAGCCTCTGGCCACACCGAGAGAATTATGATATTGAGCGTATGACCATGCCGGGCTGATAGCACGTTGAATTGACCATTCTTTTGTGTGGATACAGATCCATCCCCCCTAAGGTCACCCTCTCATGTTTCTCTCTTGATGATGTACGCTCGGATGAGTTTCTGGTTGATATGAGCTTTGAGAGAGCTGGTTATTGTTATTTGGATCGGGTTGCATGCCGCTACAGGCCTTATTGGCTTATTGTTATTTGGATCGGGTTGCACGCCATAACGGACTGATATTTGGTTATTGTATTTTATCTTAACTTGAAATTTCCTTGACTGTTTACCAGATTTACCACATATCTTCCTTATATGTCGGATTGCTGACTGAGCAGAACACTTTAAAACAAAGAATTATTAGCACCAAGAAGGTTTTACCTGAGATTTTCTAATTTGATCATATATCTGTTATATATTTGTTGAAATTATGAACTGTACAAGTGATAGCGAGTATCATTTTTATTTCTTGCTTCTATTACCTCGCCGAGGTTAGTTATGATACTTATTGAGTACATAGGATCGGTTGTACTCACACTTCTACACACTGCGTGTAGTTCTATGAGCTGAGATGATGTGGATGACGAGAGCTGGCACTGAAGACATACATGCATTCCGTATATGGCTATCACTTGTTCTTGGTAGCTTTAGACTTGTAATATGTTCATGTACATTCCAAACATATGTTGTATTTATTTCATTTCAGTTCTGTAAATCTAAATCTTAGTGGCTCATGACTTGTACTACCAGTCCTTGGGTTATTGTATAAAAGTTCAGTTAATTCATCATCTATTTCCAAGTAATGTTGTTTGCATTGTGTTATTGTTAATTGCCTTACCTAGCGGGTTGGGTTAGGTGCCATCAGGACTAGTTGGATTTTTGGTCGTGACAAATTGGTATCAGAGCTCTAGGTTCATAGGTTCTACGAGTCACAAGCAAGTGTCTAGTAGAGTCTTGCGGATTGGTATGACGACATCCACACCTATCTTCGAGAGGCTCTAGGGAATCTAGGATAATATTCCCATCTTTCTTTCCTTATCCTACGTCATTGATTCAGCTTGAAGCATATCTCTTTGAATTCCTTCCACTCACTCGTATGTTATATGAGCGCTCGGTATCAGCCGTGCCTCGACAGCTTGTGATATCACGGATGAGGTGTGAGAGGTGTTCCTTATGTTGTGAAGATGGGCCAGTCTGGAGGACTTGAGAGGACAGGTTGAGACCGCAGCTTGGGCTCAGCGGATTTGATTATGTGAGTAAGTGTTTTTGGACTTATACGTCTGGTGGTGTCCCTAGAAAGGGGATTTATGGATCATTGAGTGGATGGATGGCTATATGATGAGTATTATGTGACTGCGTGATATGTTGAGATGGCTTGGATATGATGAGAAAAGTTTTGCTTGGGATATGGAAAGGACTATTGTTCGGTCTTGAGTTACGAGTGTGTTACGGATCTTTCAGTTGTTCGTATGTAAAATGAAGTATGTTCTTATGCCTTGTTCATGAGTTCAGACTGGGGAAGATTTGGTGATGGCATAGTGGTTGTGGCCATAAAAGGGCATAGAGAGATACCAGTTTGAGGCTAAGCAGGTGAGTTATCTCCTGCGAGATGTTTTTGAGGTTGTGTTATTCTTATGATGTTTCTTTGGGGAGTTTTTCTTCTCCCAGTGGGTTATATGTGTTGCATTTGAGTTTGGATTACTTGAGGAAGTTGGCTTGACTATCACAAGGTTGGATATGCACTTAACGGGTGATTTGAGGTATTTTATGATTAGTGCTATATGAGTTCAAGAAGGATTTAGCTGAATAACAATGCGAGATCATGGCAGTTATGGAGTAAAGGTATTGTGGGTTATAAGATGTAATTCGTTGTGCTCTATGGCATTTAGCCAAGTAGGGGAGTCTGCCATCGGGCGATCAGAATGCATAGTCATGTGTTGTATTGGTTTTGGTTTGAGGTATGATTGTGGATCAGTTATGACTTGCAGAGGTTGAGTTCGAGAATGACTCGAGTAATAAAATGTTTGGATACATGATATATTACACTTTATGGGTAAATGAAAATCATATGATGATTTGGGTTTGTTATTCATGATGGATGTAGTGTGCATGTGTAGGGATTTAATCAGTTGCGTTTAGGTGGGGTTACTTCTTTGGATGTTGGTGTGCTAATGGAGCACATATCATTCGACTCGCTTGGGCGGTGCATTGGAGAATTGATAGAGTGGATGACTCTTGAGGAGGTTCTAATGGATTTAAGATTCATATCTGGTATTTGAGGAATTTTTGGATTTGTAAATGGCTAAGATCTGAGATTTTCATTAGATGGTGTCGGGACTCGCGGTATTTCTGTATCATTATTGGATTCTACATTTCCGTATCAGAGATGTTAAGGAAACGACTTTTAATTCACATAAGGTCTCTTCTGAGTGGGTATCTTGGATATAGTATTTTACAGGTGCTTAAGAAAGAATACAACGACTTGTGGGGTTTGGGATGACATGGTTTCACGCTAAGATCTTTTGTGGTAAGCATTGGGTTAAGGTTCGTAGTGTACTGTCATGGAGAAGTGTTAACTTGAAGGCAATTCGGAAGGAACTCAGAGAAAGTAGGACAACTTAGTATTAGGCTGTTTCAATATGGTAAGGGTATGATCAGTTCTTTTGGTTCTTATGATGAGGTGAGGTTTAACTGTAGTTTTGTGGCAATACTCTTGGGTTTGGTGACTTGTGGGAATTGGTTGAGCTAGTTGGATTCGGTTCTAATGGCTTAGTCTTGTGCCAATGGGTTTCGAAGAGTTCTTGATGATTTCTACCACAGTTTGAGATGGATATTTTCTACCGGCATGAGGAGTATGTTGCGTATTGTGATTTTCTCCTGGATGGGATGAAATGGAAGGTTTCTGACTAACTGAGTATGTATTCTGCTTGTGACTTAGAGTTGATAATAGGAATCTCGTGCTTTCATTTGATGGTATATTAGAGATGGTGCATGGCGTGGGATCGAGATTCGCATGTGCAAGTTGGGGTTCAATTTCGACGAGAAGGTCATGAGTTCTAGACAGTATGGACGGTATCTGAGGTTGAGAAGAATGCTGGCACTATCTGGTATGACCCGAGAAAAGTGCACATTTTAGAAGGCGCATTGTGTTTTAACATACGGATGCTTCATTGGTATTACGGTACTCGCATGGTTGATCAACTGCTGATGTTATGATTTTTTTATGTGGCACGGAAGAATTATAGAAGTATTTTCTGTGAGATAATTGTGTATGAGTGATATGTTAGTCATTCGAGTGGTGGAGTTGGGATAGAATATGGTGGTTCATGTATTCTATGAATTTAGAGGCTAGGAGGGTTCTTAGGGGCAAATTGTTCCTTGGTTATGGACTGTGCAGGTACGGTCTGAGTTAGACAGCTAATGGTATGTGTCGTGGTTAGGTTATTCTGGACTTTTGTAGGGTTATTTATCTATTGGTGGATGATTGGAATGGATTTGGAGCCCCATTGGTAGGCCTAATGAGGATGTGTATTCTATATCGGGTCAGATTTGTTAACTCAAGACTGTTATTGTTGAGGGGTGTGCGATTCGGTTAGAGTTGAGCTTGTTCTTGTTCTGATATGTTCTATGTGTTACTTTTCTATGCTACGATGGGTTGTGATCTGTTGGTTATTTGCACACATGATGTGTTTTTGTTTGGGCCTTATGGTGAAATTAGAGCGAGATGGTTCTTGGTATGTTGAATAGCTGATTGCGCCTTGGTTATAGTCTTTCCTGTTTGTGGTATATTGTGCATCAGTTACCCCATGGCTATGGTAATGCACTTCGTGTGTTTGTTGTTGATTTTGTGTGGTTGTTGATTTTGAGCATCATGGATCGAGGTATTTCATGTAGACTGGTGTTTGGATTGGGTCACGCATCGCAGCAGAGTTATGTTGGGGGTATGATCCTTTGTGTTGATTTCGTGTATTTTGTTACTCCTTGTGTGATGGATTCATAGCTTTGTCCTTGTGATGGTATCTAGGAGCTTGCAGAACAGTCAACTCATTTGGTTCTTCTTTCATCATTGGTTACATTTGAGTTGTTGCTTGCATGGTATGTGCCTCGAGGTGGTATTGGTACGGCATGTCAGTAGAGTAGTTGTATTTGATGAGATGAGGCCATTGAACCTAGAATGAGTACTATTGGATTTTATTATGGTATATTTGGAAGAATAATGTCACTAGTCGGCTTATAATTTGGGCTATGGTTCTTGTTCGGCGAGAGAGATCCATGACTTGTTAATTTGATGGATGGTTATGAGTTTTTGCCTGTTTCTTTCATCATCATCAATGTATGAAGGTTTAGAACAAGGTTTTATTTGATGTGAGGTTTGTTACCGGTACCAAATTCATCATTGAGCAACTATTGTGGCCAAAAGTTATTGTTGTGAGTATCCGTGTTATGTGATGTGATACATCTTGGGTTATGGTTATGGGTTGGCCTAGCTTGTTCAGATTTATACAACGTATAGATGTGCGAATCGGGTCTTGTAATGGAATCCGGATGTTGGAGATTTTATTCAAAGATTTATGGGCTAAGGTTGAAGAAAGGATCTTCTGTTAGGTTGTGTTGTCTGAAGAAAGGATCTTCAGTTAGGTTGTGTTGTCAAGCTTATATGGATTGGGGTGATGTGATATCACCCACGGGTATGTGCATGATGAGTTTACACAGCGATTTGATGGCTTTGGAACGACTCTTGGCACGTTGAGGACGAACGTATGTTTAAGTGGGGGAGAATTTAATGACCCAGCCAGTCCGTTTAGCTGTTTGAAGTCTTGAGAGCTTTATATGATGTATTATAACTTGTGTGAATGGTCTGTTTTGATTTTCAGGTGATTCGGGATTGATTTGGAAAAGTGATTCTCAACTAGAAAGTTTTAAGTTGGAAGATGGTTCTGTTAGGTCCGGATGGTGATTTTGGACTTGGGCGTATGCCTAGATTTGCATTTGGATGTCTCTAAAAAGTTTCAGCACTAACTGGTGCAAGCTGGCAATTTGAAGCTTTGGAATGTTCCAAGTTTTTACCGGGAGTTGACTCTCATGATATCGGGTTCGGATATTTGTTCCAGGAGTTGGAATAGGTTCGTTATGTCTATTGGAACTTGAGTGAAAAAATTGAGGTCATTCCGAATTTATTTGATATGGTTCGGCTCGTTTTTTGGAAGTTAAAAGTTCAAAACTTCATTAAGTTTAAATTGAGGTACGATTTGTGATTTTGATGTTGTTATGTGTGATTTGAGGCTTGATTAGGTTGGTGTTATGTTATGGGACTTGTTGGTATGTTCGGCTGGGGTCCCGAGAGGCTCGGGTGTGTTGCAGATTGATTTTGGACCATTTTGGAGGCTAAAAGAAAGCTGGTTTCTGCAATTTTATGATGTTTCAGTTGCTCTTCGCGATCACGAAGATGTAGCCGCGATCGTGTAGGGAAAACCTAGAGTTGGGTGACTTTCCTCTTCGCATTTATGACCAAACTACCGTGTTCGTAGTTTGGTGGGCCTCGAGCATCGCATTCACGCAAGTGGATGCGCGTTCGTGTAGAAGAGAGCTAGTCTAGGCAGGACTTCATGATTTCTTCTTCGGGTTCTGCTGGAGCGTTCGCGTTCGCGTTAGTCTGTGTAGATATGGTTCGTGATTGTGAATCTGGGGCCGCGTTCGCGTAGGGATTCTTCAAGGCTAAGCATTTTTGTGCTTCGCTATCACGAAGTTGGTCACGCGATCGCGAAGGGTACCCCTGGGTAGTGTATATAAGTATTCTATTTCGGACCCCTGAGTTATTTTATCACATTTTGAGTTGAGTAGCTCGGTTTTTGGTGATTTTGGAGAGGATTTCACCTCATGGATTGGGTAAGTATTTTTATTACTCGGTTTCGATTATATTTGATGATTCTATCTTCGATTTTGGCATTTGACTGATGATTCTTAAGAGATAAATTGGGGTTCTTTGTCTAAACTTTCCTAATGTGAATATTTGTGTTTTGAACATCGATTCAGAGTCGGATTTGAGTGAAATTAGTATGGTTGGACTCGTAATTCAATGGGTTGTCAGAATTGTTGAGTTTTTTTGGATTTCGGAGGTGCGGGCCCGGGTTTGAATATTTGATTGAGTTTGAGTTTTTTATTAAAGATTTGACCTTTATTGCTTGGGTTTATTTCCTAAGGCAGTTTTTGATATTTTGAGTTGCTTTTGGCTAGTTTCAGGCCGTTCGAAGGTTGATTCACGCGGGATGGCGTTCCTAGAGTATTGTTTGGCTTGCTCGGTATTTGTTTTGACTTGCTTGAGGTAAATATCTTATCTATACTTGGTTTTGGCACTAGTTGCGTGTGTTATTTGTGATAGCTACGTGCTATGGGTGGGGACTGAGCCCATGTGCGAGCACCAGGGCATTTATCCATGCTCGGGGTAGTGCTTAGGCTATGATATTCATAGAATTGACTGTTAAGCTTTAAGCTATAATGTTTCTCATATTTGTAACATTTTTGTGAACTATTTGAGCCATATTGAGGTTACATAGAGGCTAATTCCCAAAATAATGATAATTGCTATTTCATTGATGAAATTAGCGATTTAAGCTATGATAGCACACGTTGCATATGACTACACTTTAGCATGTCATTATACCAGTCCAGGAGCATGAAATATCATATTCATTCATCATATACATGTGTTCTTGTATATTTTCTTCTGTGTGATATGATTTGGACCAGATGCTTGTGACCACGCTGGGCGGATTGTGTTGTTAAGGCTGTGACCGCGCCGGGCGGATTTTGTTATTTCCTGTGACCATGCCGGACGGATTGTGATATTGAGCCTATGACCACATTGGGCGGATTTTGATTATTGGCACATGAGTTGTCCATACAGCACATGAGTTATCCGTGCGATTGATATTGAGCCTGTGACTATGCCGAGCGAATTATGATATTGAGCCTGTGACTATTCCGGGCTGATAGCATGTTGTATTGGTCGTGCTTGTGTGTGGATACAGATCCATCCCCCTAAGGTCACCCTCTCATGTTTCTCTCTTCATGGTGTACACGCGGATTGTGAGAAACCGATGGGTTTCTGGTTGATATGAGCTCTGGGAGAGATAGTTATTGTTATATGAATAGGGTTGCACGACGCAACATGCCTTATTGGCTTTTATTTATTTGGATCGAGTTGCGTGCCGCAATGGACTGATGTTTGGTTATTGCATTTCATCTATACTTGCAATTTCCTTGACTGTTTACCTGATTTACTGCATATATTCCTTATATGTCGGTGTCACGACCCTAATTTTACTCTGTAGGATGTCGTGATAGCACCTAGTCTCAACGACTAAGCAAGCCTAACATTCAATAATAGCTTGACAGAAATAATTAACAGAAATACTAAACAAGTCTAATAAACTCATATAATCTCCCGAAATAAAATCTCAACAATACACTTCCCAAAACCGGTGGAACTGAGTCATAAGCTCTACAGAGTAAACTAAACTATCTACTAAATCACTGTCTGAATGAAAAATACACCATGGGTAAAGGTAAAGGAAGGTGACTCTGAGGCCTGCGGGCGTGGAGCAGGTATACCTTGAACTCTCCAAAAACAGCAACTCAAATAAACTCTAGCATCCGTCACGGGCAGACGTACCTGGATCTGCACAAAAAGATGTGCAGAAGTATAGTATGAGTACACCACAATGGTACCTAGTAAGTATCAAGACTAACCTCGATAGAGTAGTGACAAGTCCAGGTCAAGACACCTACTATAATCAGAATGAAAACGTAATATCAAGAAGTAACGGAAAAGCGGAAGCAATGAGTAATATGAAGCAAGTTTATAACAGAGACTAATGAAAGGAGTGTAAGCATACGGATAACATAAGGAAAGCAATTGAAAAGAACCACAATGTTTATATATGGACAATAACTGATAGAACAATGAAGAACAAGACAACAAGAAGTGTTCCCACCAAATAACTCTTTACAACACGAGATAAACAACAAGAATCACAACGAGGTACCTTCTCGTGTACAAGAGAATCACATCCGAGGTACCGCCTCGTTTATATCAAGAATCACAACTGAGGTATTGCCTCATATTCACGATTCACAATTTCAATCAAAATCTTTTTCTTATGCCACCACGTGACCCTATTTTTGAAAATATTTTTTGATGAAATAGCTACACGTACTTTAGTCCACCTTATGATGCATCGTGGCTTCACATAGTTCCCCTACAAGCAACACGCACATAAGTCCCACCTTATGCCGCCGCATGCACATTAAACCCTAGCCTTATACTGCCGCATGCGCGTCAATATCACATCACAATAATAACTCGCACCACAAGAGCCCATATGCCATAACTTGCCAATAATCAACAATATTAATGTTTCCACAACAATAGCCCATAGCTCAACCACATTGTGTACAAGAATATAAACAGCAACAATGAATGTAAAATGCTCAACAAGAAAGATGTCTCATCAATAAACAATTTCTCCTCAATGTGATAACGGCTTCCACAACTTCAACACCAATAACTCAACAATGATAGAGATAATGTATAACCACAATATTAAATAAGAATAACTCACAATGGAAGAGATAACGTGTAACAATGACTTCAAATATCAAAATCAGAAATGAAAGAGGTAACCCGAGCAATAACTTCAAATAGTTATAATCAACAATGAAAGAGATAACATGAACAATAACTTCAAATAATGATAACCAACAACAAAGAGATAACATGTGACAATAAAGGAGGCAACAAGTTCAACTAAAGCATGAGAGGAATTTATCAATTAGGATTTGGAACAAGTGTTAAGGAGTCATTTAAGGCATGTAAGGCTAGACTAACACAAGTAAGAATAGATTGACTATGAGAATTTAGAACATCATATGACATTTCAATTAAAGCATGTAAAGAGTCTAAGTAGCCTAAACCGGTCAAATACCACGTACAACCCGTGTACCCACTTGTCACCTTGCGTACACGGCTTTTACATAGCACAAATGAATCAATCAATACCAATCCTAAGGGGTAGTTCCCCCACACAAAGTTAGACAAGATACTTACCTCAACTAGGCCAATTCACCTCTCAAAAATTGCTTTTCCCCTATAATTCACCTCCACACGGATCAAATCTAACCAAAATCGACTTAATATCATCAAACAATGCAAGGGAAATGAATTACAATTGATAAAGCTATGATATTTACACTTTTCCCAAAAAGTTAACAAAAGTCATCTCGGGGCTCATCCGGTCAAAACTCGGGTCCAATGGAAGCTTCTGACTACCCATGACCCCACGAGTTCATATATGTGATTAATTCCAAAATCCGAGTTCAAATAGACTCTCAAAACTCAAATTCTTATTTTTCAAAAACATGACAAGGTATCACAATTTTTCACTTTGATTCACATGATGTTGATGTTACAATCTACAATATATTGATGGAATATGATTAGAAATAGATTAAAATCACTTACTCAAAGTTTGTAGATGAAAAACCCCTCTCCAAATCTTCTCCTACCGAGTCTAGGGTTCCAAAATGATAGAATCTGTTGAAAAACACTGTCTCCCAGCCCTTTGTACCAGCTGCGCTTGTCGCATTTGTGACACAAGGTTTGCAATTGCGGACCAGGGCTCGCATTTGCGAACCCTGACAACCTCCTTCATTATCGCAATTGCGACAAGAGGTTTTGCAATTGCAAAGCTGTGAACCTCGCAAAAGCGTAAATGTTCGCTAATGCGAACTAAGTCAAAAACCGGCAGACCGTGAAAATGCGAATGGGAAGTCGCAATTGCGACATGTGAGCCCCGACTATCACTTTCGCAACTGCGAGGTTGGTGCTCGCAATTGCGATAACTCAGCACTAGCAACACAAGCTGTTCATTGCAATTCAAAGCCATTCTAAAACATGTCTGAAACTCATCCGAGACCTCAGGGTCCAAACGAAACATCCATGCAAGTCTAAAAACGTCATACGAACTCGCTCGCGCATTCAGAACACAACAATAACATCTAAAACTATGAATCGAACACTAAAATGCATGAATTGCAAAGTAAATTTCAAAAATCTCTAGAATTACAACTAAACGTTTGAATCCTATCAAATCAACTCCAAATTGTACCGAAATTTGCAGACAAGTTCTAAATAGCATAACGGACTAATTCCTAGTCCAAAAATCAAATTCCAAACTCGATAGCTAAAAGTCAACCTACGGTCAAACTTTTCAACTTCTAATTGCCAAATTTCAGAAAAAAAACATAAATCAATCTACAGACTTCCAAAATCAATGCGGGGCATATTCCAAAGTTCGAAATCACGAAATAAAGCTATCGGAGCCATCAAAACACTGCTCCGGGGTAATGTTCGCAAAAGTTAAAGTTTGGTCAACATTTCTAAGTCATGAATCAAAGGTTCCAAATCAACCCGAAAGCTTCCCGGAATGAAACTAACCAACCCCACAAGTCATAAAATCATGACACACATGTGTGAAGCATAAAAAGGGGTAACGGGGCGCAATTACACAGAACGACCGGTCGGGTCATTACGTTCTCCCCCTCTTAAAGCAAATGTTCGTCCTCGAACGTGCATAAGGACATACCTGAAGTGGTGAATAGATGAGGATAATGACTCCACATGTTGTGCTCAGTCTCCCAGGTCGTCTCCTAGACCGGGTGACCCCTCCATTGAACCTTCACTGAAGCAATGTTCTTTGATCTCAACTTTCGGATCTTTCTGTCCAAGATAGCCATCGACTGCTCAATCAAATCCTCATCCTATTAGACTGTACTGAAGTCTAAAATATGAGATGGGTCATCATAATACTTCCGGAGCATAGAAACATGGAACAACGGATGAACCTCAGATAAACTAGGTGGAAATGCTAGCTTGGAGGCTACCTCACCAATCCTCTCAAGGATCTCAAAAGGTCTGATATACCTAGGGCTCAACTTTCCCTTCTTCCCGAACCTCATCACACCCTTCATGGGTGAAACCCGGAGCAATACTCACTCTCAAACCATGAATGCAACATCGCAAACCTTCCGATCCCCATAACTCTTCTGTCTAGATTGGGCTGTACGAAGATGATCCTGGATCAAACCAACCAACTGGAGAATGACACTGTCTCTAATATAGGGCCTCATAAGAGACATCTGAATATTTGATTGGTAGCTGTTATTGTAGGCAAACTCTGCAAGCGGCAAGAACTGATCCCAAGAACCCCCGAAATCCATAACATGCACGAAACATATCCTCCAATATTTGAATGGTGTGCTCGGACTATCCGTCCATTTGGGGATGAAATGCTATACTCAACTCAACCCTGTGCCTAGCTCACGCTGTACAGCTCTCCAAAAATGCGATGTAAACTGCGCACCCCGGTAAGAGATGATGGATACCGGTACGCCATGAAGTCGGACAATCTCATAGATATAAACCTGAGCCAGTTGATCTAAAGAATAGGTAGTCACTACCGAAATAAAATGAGTCGACTTGGTCAACCTATCCACAATCACCCATACCGCATCAAATTTCTTCTGAGTCCATGGGAGCCCAACAATGAAATCCATAGTGACACACTCCCATTTCCACTCGGGAATCTCAAGTATCTAAAGTAAATTGCCTGGCCTCTGATGCTCATACTTCACTTGCTGACATTTTAGGCACCGAGCTACATTCTCCACTATGTCCTTCATCATACTCCTCCACCAATAGTGTTGTATCAAGTCCTGATACATCTTAGCAGCACCCGTATGAATGGAGAACCGCGAACTATGGGCCTCCTGAAGAATCAACTCATGCAAACCATCCACATAGGGTACACATAATCGGCCATGCATCTGTAACACACCGTCATCTCCGATAGAACCCTCCTTGGCATCGCCGTGCTGAACCGTGTCCTTAAGGACAAGCAAATGGGGGTCGTCATACTGACGCTCTATGATACGATCATATAGAGAAGACCGAGAAACCACGCAAGCAAGAACTCGTTTGGGCTCTGAAACATCCAATCTAACAAACTGGTTGGCAAAGGCGTGAACATCAATAGCTAGTGGCCTCTCTGCTGCCGCTAGATATGTTAATTTACCCAAACTCTCCGCCTTTTTACTCAAGGTATCAGCCACCACATTGGCCTTCCCAGGATGATATAGAATAGTGATATCATAGTCCTTAAGAACCTCTAACCATCTCCACTGCCACAAGTTAAGATCTTTCTGTTTGAGCAGATATTGTAGACTCCGGTGGTCGGTAAAGACCTCACAAGGGACAACGTATAAATAGTGCCGCCAAATCTTCAATGCATGAACAATGGCTGCCAACTCCAAGTCATGGTCCGGATAATTCTTCTCATGGGTCTTCAACTGCCGAGACATGTAGGCAATCACCCTACAGTCTTGCATCAACACCATGCCAAGACTAATATGTGACGCATCACAATACATAGTATAAGACCCCAAACCCGTAGGCAGCACCAACACTGGGGCTCTAGTCAAAGCAGTCTTGAGCTTTTGAAAGCTCGCCTCACACTCCTCGGACCATATTAAAGGAGCTCCCATCTGGGTCAATCTGGTCATAGGTGCAACAATAGATGAGAAACCCTCTACGAAACGGCTATAATACCCGGCCAAACCA
The DNA here is from genome assembly GCA_000715115.1 of Nicotiana otophora. NCBI lineage: Eukaryota > Viridiplantae > Streptophyta > Magnoliopsida > Solanales > Solanaceae > Nicotiana > Nicotiana otophora. The sequence goes on along the minus strand of AWOL01S0005535.1, from coordinate 84,508 downwards.
AGGAAACTCTAAACCTCATTAGCTGAAGACGGTCTGGACCAACTATGCACTACTTCAATCTTCTTTAGATCTACCTTGATCCCCTCACTCGATACCACATTACCCAAAAATTCCACCGAATCACGTCAGAATTCACACTTTGAGAATTCTTTATACAATTTCTTCTCTCTAAAGGTTTGAAGCACGATCCTCGGGTGCTGCTCATGATCTTCCCGACTATAGCAATAAACCAAGATGTCGTCAATAAACACAATGATGAATGAATCAAGATAAGGCTGGTATACACTGTTCATCAAGGGCATAAGTTGTTCTGGGGCATTGGTCAGCCCAAATGACATCACAAGGAACTCGTATTGACCATACCAAGTCCTAAAGGCAGTCTTCGGAATATCCGGATCTTGAATCTTTAGCTGATCATAACCTGACCGCAAGTCAATCTTTGAGAACACTCTAGCACCCTGTAGTTGATCGAATAAGTCATCAATGCGCGGTAATGGATACCTGTTCTTCACTGTAACATTGTTCAACTAACGATAATCAATACACATGCGCATAGAACCATCCTTCTTCTTCATAAATAATACCGGAACACCCTAAGGCGACACACTAGGCCAAATGAAACCCTTATCAAGCAACTCTTGCAATTGCTCCTTCAACTCATTCAGCTCTGCTAAAGCCATACGATATGGTGGAATAGAAATGGGCTGAGTGCCCATCATCAAGTTAATACCAAAATCGATATCCCTATTGGGCGGCATGCCTAGAAGATCCACTGGAAATACATCTGCGAAGTCTCTTACTAGTGGAACTGACTAAACGGTAGGAGTATCAGCACTGACATCTTTCACAAAGGCTATATAAGCATCACGAACTGTCTCAACCATCCGCTGAGCTTTTAGAAATGACACAACTCTGCTAAGAACATAATCCAATGCACTCTTCCACTCAAACCATGACAAACCTGGCATAGCTAATATCATAGTCTTGGCATGACAATCTAAAATAGCATGATAGGGCGACAACCAGTCCATGACCAAGATAACATCAAAGTCTACCTTACTAAGTAACAATAGATCAACTCTGGTTTCAAAACCACCAATAACAACTAAACGCGATTGATACACACGGTCCACAATAATAGAATCCCCCACCGACGTGGACACATAAACAGGAGAACTCAAAGAATCATGAGATATATCCAAATATGGAGCAAAGTAAGATAACACATATGAATAAGTGGATCCTGGATCAAATAAGATTGATGCATCTCTATGGCAAATCGGAACCATACCTGTAATAACTGCGTCTGAAGAAACTGCCTCTGTCCTACCTGGAAAAGCATAGAATATAGCATGTCCTCCCCCTATTGGGTGACCTCTACCCGCCCGTCCTCCACCCCTAGCTGGCTGTGTAGGTAGAGCGGCAACTAGGGCAGAAACCATGCCTTGAGAAGTCTGTGGACCTGACTAAATCTGTGGAGCGTAACAGTGTGTGGAGGTGCACCCCTCCTGAGTCTGGGGGTACTCTCTAGCCATGTGATGAGTATCATCATACTCAAAGAAATATCTCGGAAGGCGTGTCTGCTGGGAATGGCTCGGGCCTGGTCGGCTGGACTGACCGCTGAAGGCACCCCGTGCAGGAGGTGCACTAGAAGGTGGCTGAGCAAAGTGTAAAACGTGAGATCTTGGAATAACCGGAGCACCACTAGATGTTAAAAGTGCCGAGTGAACTGGACGGCTTATATAGCCCCTTCCATGATGAGGTATAGCTGCATCGTGACCACCACTAAATCCTCCAGTACCTCGAGGCCTCTGGGCCTCCCCGTCCTCTCTCTCATGGCCCCGCATACCCTCCAACCTCCGTGCAATCTCTACCACCTGCTGATATGGGATATCTATCTCCAACTCTTGAGCCATGCTGAGTATAATACCATAGTTGAGCCCCTCGATAAATTGACAGACTCACTCTCTAACTGTAAAAACTAAGGCAGGTGCATGTCTGGACAAGTCACTGAATCGTACAACATAGTCTGACACTGTTATAGTACCCTGGCGCAGCTACTCAAACTCCACGCGCCATGCATCCCTAAGGGTCTGGGGAACAAACTCTCTGAAGAAGAACTCTGAAAACAGAGTCCATGTAAGTGATATGCTGCTCAAACTCCGTGTGCCATGCTACCCACCTCGTACACCCGCCACCACTGATATGCTGCTCCTAACAGCTGGAAAGTAGTGAAAGCAGCTCCGCTGGTCTCCACAATACTCATGGTTGGACAATACGGTGGAACTCCTCTAGAAAACCATATGCATCATCTGAAGCTAAACCAATGAAAGTAGGAGGGTAATATTTCTTGAACCTCTCAAGTCTAAGCTGCTCCTCCTCAAATGCTGCTGCCCTAACCATGGGCTGAACCGGGACAACAAGCTATACCGGTATAACCTTTGGGACCTGATCAAAATGGACCCGTTGATTTGGGTATAGGCCGCGTGAGTTTGAGCTCCTCTCTTAGCCTGAGATGTGGCTGGTGCAACTGGAATCAACCCCTCCTGAGCTAAGATACCGAACATGCTCAAGAACTGCGCGAGGGTCTCCTGAAGTGCAGGGGTGGCAATAGGTGCCTCGGGTTCCTGCCCCCCAACTAGAGCTACTAGTGCCTCCTTTGTCGTAGCTCAGGTAGGTGCTTTGGCTGCACCACGTGCCCCTGCTCGGCCTCTGCCCCGACCCCGGCCTCTGGCAGCTCTAGCAGGGGGCGCGGGTGTCTGAAAGTCGGATCTAGCAGTGCATGTCCTCACCATCTGTGAGCGAATAGAAAGTCAAAGATTCAGTTTTAGAAGTCAACGAATTCGCACGATAAGGAATCAAAGAAGTGAATTTTTCCCTACAGTTTCGTAGCCTCTTGAAGATAAGTACAGACATCTCTGTACCGATCCGCAAGATTCTACTAATCCTGCTTATGACTCGTAAAACCTATGAACCTAGAGCTCTGATACCAACTTGTCACGACCGCAATTTCCCTCCGTAGCATGTCGTGATGACACATAATCTATATGACTAAGTAAGCCTGACATTCAATAATAGCTTGACATAAATAATTAATAGAAATACTAAACAAGTTTAATAAACTCATATAATATCCCGAAATTGAATCTCAATAATACATTTTCCAAAACCGGTGGAACTGAGTCATAATCTCTACAGAGTAAACTAAAATGTCTACTACATCACTGTCTGAATGAAAAATACAACATGAGTAAATGAAAAGGAAGGTGACTCCGAGGCCTACGGACGTGGACAGGTATACCTTGAAGTCTCCAAAAATCACAACTCAAATCAACTCCAGCGTCCAGCACGGGCAGATTTACCTAGATCTGCAAAAAAATATGTGTATAAGCGTAGTATGATTACACCACAACGGTATCCAGTAAGTATCAAGCCTAACCTTGGTAGAGTAGTGACGAGGCCAGGTCCAGACACCTACTAGGATATAATAAATAGAATGAAAATGTAATATCAAGAAGTAATGGAAATGCGGAGCAATGAGTAATATGATGCAACTTAATAACAGAGACTAATGAAAGGAGTGTAAGCATACAGATAACATAAGGAAAGCAATTGAAAAGAACCACAATGTTCATATACGGACAATAACTGCTAGAACAATGAAGAACAAGACAACAAGAAGTGTTCCCATCAAATAACTCCTTACAACATAAGATAAACAACAAGAGTCACAACGAGGTACTGCCTCGTGTACAAAAGATTCACATCCAAGGTACCGCCTCGTATATATCAAGAATCACAACTGAGGTACCACCTCGTATTCGCGATTCACAATTTCAATTACAATCTTTTCCTTGTACTGCTACATGAGCCTATTTTTGAAAACATTTTTGACGAAATAGCTACACGCAATTTATCCCACCTTATGACTTTAAATATGGAAACCAACAATGAAAGAGGTAACACGAACAATCACTTCAAATAGTGATAATCAATAATGAAGGAGATAACATGAACAATAACTTCAAACAATGATAATCAACAATGAAAGAGATAACATGAACAATAACTTCAAAAAATGATAACCAACGATGAAGAGATAACATGTGACAATCAAAGAACAACAAGTTCAACTAAAACATGACAGAAATTTATCAATTAGGATGTAGAACAAGTGTTAACGAGTCATTTAAGGCATGTAGCGCTAGACTAACACAAGTAAGAATAGATTGACTATGAGAATTTAGAACATGATATGACATTTCAATTAAGGCATGGAATGCGTCTAAGTAGCCTAAACCGGTCAAATACCACGTACAACCCGTGTGCCCATTCGTCACCTTGCATACATGACTTTCACACAGCACAAATGAATCAATCAAAACCAATCCTAAGGGGTTGTTCCCCCACACAATGTTAGGCAAGATACTTACCTCAACTAGGCCAATTCAACTGTCAGAATTAGCTTTTCCCGTATAATTCACCTCCACACGGCTCAAATTTAATCAAAATCGACTTAATATTATCAAACAATGCAAGAAAAATAAATTAAAATTGATAAAATTAAGATGTTTACACTTTTCCCAAAAAGTCAACAAATGTCAACCTCGGGCCCGCCCGATCAAAACTCGGGTCCAATGGTAGATTTTGACTTCTCATGACCCCACGAGTTCATATATGTGATTATTTTTTCACTTTGATTCACACGATTTTGATGTTAAACTCTACGATATATTGATGGAATATGATTAAAAATATATTAGAATCACTTACCCAAAGTTTGTAGATGAAAATCCCCTCTACAAATTGCCTCCTACCGAGTCTAGGGTTCCAAAATGAGAGAATGTGTGGAAAAATCACGTCTCCCAACCCTTTGTACTAGATGCAGTTGTCGCATTTGCGACACAGAGTTCGCAATTGCATACCAGGGCTTGCATTTGCGAACCCTGGCAACCTCCTTCATTATCGCATTTGCGAAGCTCTGAACCTCGCAAAAGCGAACAAATGTTTGAAAATGCGAAGTGGAAGTTGCAACTGTGACATCTGAGACCCCACTGTAACCTTCGTAATTGCGAGGGTGGTGCTCGTAATTGCGATAACTGAGCGCCAGCAGCACCAACAGTTCATTTCAATTCAAAACCATTTTGCAACATGTCTGAAATTCATCTGAGCCCTCAGGGCTCCAAACCAAACATCCACGCAAGTGTAAAACTATGAATCTAAATATAAAACGCATGAATTTCAAAGTAAGTTCAAGAATCTCTAGAATTACAACTAAATGTCTGAATCTTATCAAAACTCCAAGTGATACCAAATTTTGCAGACATGTTCTAAATAGAATAATGGACCTATTCCAAGTCACAGAATCAAATTCCAAACTCGATAGCTAAAAGTCAACCTACAGTCAAACTTTTCAACTTCAAATTGCCAAATTATGACAAAAAAACATAAATCGATCTACAGACTTTCGAAATCAATTTCGGGCATACGCCCAAGTCCGAAATCACAATACAAAGCTATCGGAGCCATCAAAACACTATTTCAGGGTCATTTTCACAAAAGTCAAAGTTTGGTAAACATTTCTAACTTATGCTTCTAGGTCAAGAATCAAAGGGTCCAAATCGACCAGAAAGCTTCCCGAAAAAAAACTAACCAATCCCGCAAGTCATAAATCATAGAAACACATGTGTGAAGCACAAAAAGGGGTAACATGGTGCAATTACACAAAACGACCAGTCGGGTCATTACAGTCATATTGTTGATTGAATAGAACACTCTAAAATGAAGAATTGTGAGCACCAAGGTGCTTTTACTTGAGATTTCCTAATTTGATCATATAACTGTTATATACTTATTGAAATTATGAACTTTACAAGTGATAGCGAGTATCACTTTTATTTCTTGCTTCTATTACATCGCCGAGGTTAGTTATGATACATATTGAGTACATGGGGTCGGTTGTACTCATACTACACTTCTGCACCTTGCGTACAAATCTATGAGCTGAGATGTTGTGGATGATGGGAGCTGGCACTGAAGATGTACCTGCGTTCCATATATGGCTATCACTTGTCATTGTTGCTTTAGATTTGAATTCTGTTCAGGTACATTCCAAACAGATGTTGTATTTATTTCATTTCAGTTTTGTAAATCTAATTCTTAGTGGCTCATCACTTGTACTACTAGTGCTTGGGTTATTGTATAAAAGTTCAGATAATTCATCATTTATTTCCTAGTAATCTCGTTTGGATTATGTTATTGTTAACTGGCTTACCTAGCAGGTTATGTTAGGTGCCATCACGACTAGTTGGATTTTGTATTGTGACAAAGAGATAGCTTATATCTTGAACGTGGGTACATCTTCAATGTAAGGCTTCGTCTTCCACAGCTACGCAACTCCAAGATCTGCACGCAAGGTGAATAAGTATAAGTACAACCAACCCTATATACTCAGTAAGTATCTTGACTAACCTTAGTGAAGTAGTGACCAGGGTTTTAAGTCAAAAGATACTCACTAATATAACCTATTTAGTTAAATTTGCAACGAAAGTAATACTAGAAATAACAGAGAAGATTACAAGAACAAATATGTGAAACAGTAAATGATTACTAAAAGAAATCATGGACATTTTCCTTAATGTCATAGACAATCCTTTTCTTAAAGCGATAACCAACAAACAACATAGTAATTTCATGAATCTTCATAGTATGAGAAATGTGTTCAAGATATGTAGTCAAATGGCACGCAACACGCTACGTGCATTTATCTCATCCTCACCAAATATATGAATGTATGTCAAATCAATTGGTACGGCAACACCCTTAGTGAATTTATCTCATCCTCACCAAGCATAAGTATAACAGTACCAACCAGGTAAAAGAAATGTCAATAACAGTAACAACAAAGTGGAAAATACATAGGTAGCAATAATGAACAAGGCAAAGCATATGGACTATGGTAACATGCAGAGTGGGAAGCAAAAAAGTAATAATAGAATTAAGGTAGGAGAACATAAATTTCAATAGCTAGCAGAATAGACGGTTTAGATGAGAGCACAACAAATGAGGAAAGGCATAGATGTAAACATAACAAATAAGAAGGTAGACATGAACGTAACAATAATTAACAAATAGAAGGCACGAATATAACAATAGCAAATAAGGAAAAAGGAAAAAATGTGATAAGCACAAACATCATAGAAAACATAGGTGCAACAGTAACAACTCAGGATAAAGGCATAAACGTATATGCAAGGAAACGATATCACAATATAATGCATGTCTCTCATCCTCACTTGCATGGAAACACCCTTCGTGCCATGAACACATGATAATATAAAAACAATGGCACGACATCACCCTTCATGCTCTTTCTCTTGTCCTCACATGATAATGTAAATGCAATGGCACGACATCACCCTTCGTGCTTTTACTATAATACTCACACGATAATGTAATTGAAATGGCACGACATTATCCTTCGTACATAAGGATGTATATGAAATGACACAGCATCATCCTTCGTGCTTTACACTCTTTCTCATCAAGCGTATATATACATAAACAACAAGCAAGGTAGGAAGCACGAAAAACTTCAAGAAGAGTGGTTAAGCAAAATACACCACGTGAACGAGAATCACAATTCTTGCACAATTAAGCAATTCAATAGACTTCAAGAACCCCATTGCTCAATTATCCTAACAAATCTCAAAAGTGATCTTCAACTCAAGTATGGAACCCAAGTATCTGAAGAATAATGGCCGTAGCAATGTATTCGTGATTTAGGTATAGTTACGATCAAATTTGCATATCAACAGTTTCACAAAGAGTCCATCAAATTTAATCAAATGCTAATAGGCTAAAGCACAGTCTCTAGCTTTGAAATTTGTACTCATATTATCATAAGAGTCAAGTAAAACCTAAGGCAATAGAATCGCAAAGTTCATCAAGGTACAAAGGGGCATACAATTTCCCCCTCCCGAGCATGGAAACCCTGACACATGCATATACACTTGTCACCTCGCATATACATCAGCCCCGCATGTAGCAAACAATATCATTTTATTAGGAATAAATCCCTCAACAAAGCTAGACAAGACACTTACCTCAAAGAAGCTAAATCAATACTCTAAGAAGACCTTCCCCTGTGAAACAACCTCTGGACGGTTCGAATCTAGCCAAAATAACTTAATATCATAAATAAAAGCCAACAAAAATGATTCCGAATAATAAAGCTACGATCTTTAACTAAAATAAAAAAGTCAACCATAGGTCCACACCTCGGAACCCGACGAAACTCTCAAATTCCGAATACCCATTCTGATATGATTCCAACCTTACCAATTTCATCCAATTCTGACCTCAAATCGGCATTCAAATCATCAATTAATATTTTAGAAAAGTTTTTACTAAAATCCTCAATTTCTTCAATTTGATTCATCAAACAATCGCTAAATTCAACGTTGGAATCATGAAATATAAAAAAATCCGAGTCAAAAATACTTACCCCAAATACAAATTGTGGAAATTCCGTACAAAATCGCTCATATCCGAGCCCCAAAACCTTGTGCGAAAAAGTGACTAAATTCCAGAACAAGTAAAAACAAATGCAACAGCTGTTCCAGCTCGAATCAGATCCTAGATGCCCCTAAACTCACATTTATAATCGTAGCATAATCCTCGAGACTACAACCAAGATAGCCTTTTGAATCACCCAATTTGGGATTAAAATGAGGGAGATGTGATGTTTTGAAGTTTTAAAGAAAACCTGAAAATTTTAGGGACAAAAATGGCATTTTAGTAATTATTTACAAAACAAATCCAGCAATAAGAAAATCTTCATTTTACCACCCAAAACTCATTCGGAACCTCCCAGACACAAACCATATAGGCATATCAATCATAAAACACTTTACGATCCTTCTCGCATACTCAAAACACCGAAAAGAGGTCATTTTGACCTGATATCTACAATGGTCAAACTCCAAATCATTAACTTAACTAGTTTCTCAATCAATGATCCAAAACACACTCGAATCCCTCGGGACCCCATCCAATCATACCAACAAGTACAAATATATATTTCAAACTTATCCAAAGCCTAAAAATACCCACGGGAACATCACAACAAAGAATCGAGGCTCAAACCGAATAGAATTTCTTTTAAGTTGTTAAATCTTTATTCTTTCAAAAGAGTGTCTGAATCACACTTAAACACTTTGTATTACTTCCAAACTTTGCACACAAGTTAATTCAACTATATAGACCTACCCAAAGTCTCGGAACACCAGTTGGAGTCCAATAACATCAAAGTCAACTCTTTCTCAAACTTATGAACTCTTAAGTTCTTCAAATTTCCAACTTTCAACAAATAGAGTCGAACCCTTCTAGGAACCTCCAAAACCGAATCTGAACGTATTTACAAGTCCAAAATCATCATACGAACCTATCAGAAACATAAAAACTCGATTCCGAGTCTGTTTATCTAAAAGTCAAACCTTGGTCAATTCTTCCAACTTAAAACTTCCAAATCGAGAAACATTCTTCCAAATCAACCCTGAACCACTCGAAAACTAAAATCGGCCATACACACAAGTCATAATACATCATATGAAGCTACTCAAAATCTCAAACCACCGAACAGAACACTAAATCTCAGAACGACCGATCAGGTCGTTACATTCTCCCCCCTTAAATATATGTTCGTCCTCAAACGTGCCAAGAGTCCTCTCTAAGCAATCAACTCACTATATAAACCCATCATACACATACTCATAGGTGATCCCACGTCACCTCAATCCATAAAAGCCCATCGACACAATCTCAACTGAAGATTCTTCCTTTAACCTTAACCGATAAGTCAACCAAATTTCAACATCCAAGATTCCTTCTAAGATCTGATTCTCGCATACACACACTGTATCGATCTCAACCAGCTGCAACAAATCATAAATATGTTCAAAAGATACAACCACACAATGTAGCCCATCGCTCATATGCCCAAAGCCATATTTCTGACCACAATAGCTGCCCATTACTAAATTAGATATCGGTAACGAACCTCATATCAAATAAAACCTTGTTCCAAACTTTCATACTCTGCAAATGATGAAAGAAACATGTAGAAACTCATAATCACCCAATAAATCGACAAGTCGAGTAGCTCTCTCATTCGACAAGGACCATTTCCAAACTCTGAGCAGAAATATAGTGTTGTTCTCCCAAACATTCCATATCCCCAATACAATAGTGTGAAACCCAAGTCCAAAAACCTCGTCTCACCCAATACAAGCAGCCCAATTGACAAGTGACACCAAAAGACACATGGAACCTCACACCACGTGGTCCGTAAACCAAACAAGTAATAACTCAGATATGACAGATAATAGTAAGAGGGTCAAATAAGAAGGCTACCAAGCAAGTTAAACAGATAGGGTAATACTAAACATCTTCCCATGAACTATTTCCACAAAGTAGAATCAAGACATACAAAATAAGCATAAGGAACCACATCTCATCACAATACGGTTGAGGCGTGCAACCCGATCCCACATACTACCGTTGTAGCGTTCCACCCGATCCAATCATATCAATCCACATAAGGGGGGGGTACCATCAGGCCATAATGCTCGTTCTCACTAAGCACAGGTGTGACAACATCAAGCACGATAAAGTGCATAAATATAATTGTATGAAGATGAATAGGCATAATACAATACGGAAAAATGCAAGAATAACTATGGTGCATTAAGCAAATCAACATCACGAGGGCCATCTCGCCCATATATCTCCATAAGGCCTAAAGGCCCTAAACAAAATTACAATATATGTGCGGCTAATCAAGAAGCCTCGCTACTCATCATAGCATAAGAGAGAACCACCTAAGCAAACCCGGTCTGATATAGAATACCCATTCTCGTTACGCCTACAAATAGCCCCCAAACCAATTCCAATCATCCCAAATAGGTAAATAACCTCCCAAGAGCCCATATAAACATATCCATAACACATACAATCAGCTATCTAATTGTTTTTAACATATCATCACAATTCGCAATCAAGGACCAGTTGTCACGCCCCGAAATCAAGGAGCATGACGGGCGCTCAACCGAGTAAACCCAGTCGAGCAAGCCTTGTTTGCATTAACCTCTCATCATTACTCATGTATGATTTACCATAACATAGTAAGATCTTGACTTTCATATTAAATACATTTGGCTCAATGGTCCATATTTTCTTTCTCATGGTGGTTACACAGCTCTATAAATAGCTGTTAATACTGTGAACATAAATACATGACAACACTCAAATCTTTAATTACATGACCCACAGTGTACATGGAGCTTCTATGACAATAAATACATATATACATAAAATTAACTAGACCCAAACACACACTAGAACTGTAGCGGGCTCACCATAAGCTGAGTAGTCAAGACGATCCCTATCAAAGGTCCATATCATCCTATAGAAGTATACCTGCATCTATTAAAAGATGCAGCGCTCCCGGAAAAGGGACGTGAGTACATGTGGAATAGTACTCGTATGTAAGGCAGTCAAAACAACATATGAAAATATGATAACTCAAATAAGAGGAAAATAAAATACATGAAGAAACTACAAAACATTCCATAGAATCACATTTCAAATTTTATTATACTTGCATCATTCTAAACTTCTTTTAGGATCAACTGATCCATATGAACTATTCGTGGAATACATAATATAATGTAATTGTAACAACATGTACAAACAAGTCAAATGAAAGTGGCACCTTCCTCCCTTATTTTACACATATACATTTCATAGACTGTCCTTAGTGTTCACATATCATATTATACACATATGCGTCTCATAGACCATTCTCAGCATTCACTTACACAATACAAATACACCTATTCAAGGGCTTGGAAATACAACATGAACATTATGAATCATGGTAACAATAAATGGGCTTAGATAGCCGTTAACGTCAAGCAAATTTATTAAGGGCTTCCACTCAAATTTATAAATATTAAGTCGGGGATCCTTTATAACCACCCTCACACAAAGCGGCCCTGCCGCCTCACCCCAATATATGCGGGTGGAGGTGTATCATGATACCACAATCTCTACACAAAGTGGCTCTGCCACCTCACCCCAATATATGCAGGGTGGAGGTGTATCACCATACCACAATCCCTACACAAAGCGGTCATGCCACCTCAAACCAATATATACGGGTGGAGGTGTATTCCACAATACTATAATCCCTACACAAAGCGGTCATGCCACCTCAAACCAATATATACGGGTGGAGGTGTATTCCACAATACTATAATCCCTACACAAAGCGGTTCTACCGCCTCACCCCAATATACGCAGGTGGAGATATATCACAATACCACAATCCCTACACAAAGAGGTCCTACTGCCTTACCCCAATATATGTGGGTGGAGGTGTATTCCACAATACCAAAACGCTTCACAAAGCGGCCTTTCCGCCTCACCCCAATGTATGTGGGTGGAGGTGTATTCCACAATACCAAAACTCTACACAAAGCGACCTTGCCGCCTCACCCCAATGCATGTGGGTGGAGGTGTATTCCACAATACCAAAACTCTGCACAAAGCGGCCTTGCCGCCTTATCCCAATATGTGCGGGTGGAGGTGTATCACAATATCACAATCCTTATACAAAGCGGCCTTGCCGCCTCACCCCAATATATATGGGTGGAGGTGTAATCTCAATCACAATACCATATATAAACTCAAAATAGTTTGTCATTACATTTAATGTCGTAATTACTCATATCATTGGAATACTTCATGTTCATGCTTATCATGGAGAAACACAACTCATTACATTAGTACATGCATGATAAATCAATAAATCAATTTCAATGGCACATGGGCCCAATTCCTTTTCTTAAGGTTGATCATCATTTAATAAAGGACATCTCCCTTCCATCTCATTATTCACTCCCTTGACCTCTTGAGGTCATTATCTAGGTTCATGACTCTTGGGGACTTAATAATAGAAGTCATTTACATACATTATTTCAGAAGCATTCAACTATAGTTGAAACCATTAGGACATACAACACTTCATAATTCTCATTTAGGCAACGACCACATTTCATGTTCATACTATCACTTACTTGTACTTGCCATGGGTGATCATAGAACATTAAGAGCATTTAGAATATTTAGGAATATCATAGTCTTTACTCGCAGGAACGTAGGGGCTTATAACACATTGGAAACCAAAGTACAAATACGTACATCTCATAACCTTTCACACCATATATCACTTAATCTGTACTCTCAACCACTTACAATATTATTATTTCATTGGCTCTCTTGGCCATACATATGATTTTTCTTTCATGGTATAATGGCCGTATTCCACACTTTCATATATTTTCTTTAATGGATCATCATCTTAAATATCAACATATACAATATTCTGGAAATCACAACTTTAGGTTCATTAGTAATGAAGACTTTAAACACAATGGATTTCTTTCCAAGAAATGGAGTAAAATGATTGGCAATCAAAGCACAAGTTAAAATCATAAACAAGTAACACATCATTTATTCTTGAAATACTTTTTCCAAAAAGGACAATACATAATTTCCACTCACGAATATGTAAGAATGCAAAACACACTGAAAATACTCACTAAACATATCATTAGCTAAAATAGCCATATATGGGTATCACTTGAGTTCATAAGCTTTTAGGCAATTCTATTTTCAAAGTCAATTTTAGAATAGTTGAATCAAAGCTCATTTCATCATATTTCTCACATCATTTCATTTCATTGCCACCATTGGCCACAAGTATAACTTTCACTCTTGGCACGTTGGCCATACTTTATATTTCCAATTCACTTATTTCACTTCCAACCATCTTTATAGGTTATCAACAATCAGACATTTCTAATCAAGACTTTAGGTATACATATGAGAAATTAAGAGTCTTAAGCATATTGAGTTTTCTCACACAATTTGACATCATAACCTTCATTTGAAACACCACTCAAGGACATAGCATTTTAATACACATATCATTCTTGAACACATTCCCAAAAGATAACGTAATGTGATAGGAATATTCGGAACATGTTTTGAATATATAATTCTCGACACTTTGCTTAATCGGGACATTCGAATTTATTGGGAACAACCCGGAATATAGAATAAGGAACTTGAGACATCCATACTTGAAGCTTACAGGAACATCATTGAATTCAATTCTAAGAAGGAAGTTTAGCCAACATACCTCGCTTTGAGCTTTCCTTAAATTACCATAATGTTCCATAAATTCTATCAATCCCAATCTATTTTTCTACATAACAAAATTGAACCATAATTAGGAAGATATTCATGGTCTCAGCTCATTGGAGCATTTTATCAAACACTAGGGGTGCAAATTTAACTACAAGGTTCTTCTACAAGATTTCCTTTACTTCACAACCCAATATTTACTTATTTGAGCTCAAAAATCTTCACACAAACCTTATTGGTACATATATGTATAAATAATACTCTCATACCCAAGAATCATACTCCTAATCAACCATCTTCTACCCAAATTTGAAATTGAAAACTAGGGTATGGAACCTTACCTCTTTGATGAAGAACTTGTGAGATTTCCTTATTGGATTTCACAGCTTGGACAAGATCTTGATGAACAAAACACTTCATCTACTTTCTCTCTCTATAACACTCCCACTTCTCTCTAGAAAACCTCAGATAATTGCCACAAAATAAGCCCCAAAGCCTATTTATCAAAATAGGGTCGGGTTATGAAAATAAAACAATTAACCCTCCGAAATCAGGTCTGCGGTCGTATAATGGACTGCAGAATGGCTATATGGGTCGCAAAATGCACCGCAAAATCGGTGCCACAAACTGGGCTGTACTGGTCCATTTTGCGACCAGTTTTGCGGTCGCAGAAGCACTTTCGCGATCGCATAATTATTCTGCAATTACAGAATCTCAGTTTTTCAGCCTTTGGTAATTTGGTCATAACTTCTTCTAGGAGTGTCCAAATGACGAACGATTTGAAGCATTGGAAACTAGACTCAAAGAGGTTTAATTTTATAGTTAGATCATGTCCTAAGAACTTATAGTTTGATAGAATCATACGTTTGAATTAGGATCATATGCGAACTCACTTGAAACTTTATCTCATCATAAACTTTTCAACTTGACTTAGCCTTGGGGCTCTTCTTAGACCATAAACCATTCTTAATGCACATCATACATATATTATCATGATTAATTGATATCATTCCTATAATAGTCCTTATCTACACGCATATAATATGATTAGCGTACATCAACTTTCTTAATAGCACTTAAGTACTTCAAACTTTTTCGGGGTGTTACACCAGTCTGCCCACGAGAACATCCAGTCTCTAAACCTCATGAATACTGGAATCTCCATATCCGATCCCAACTCCACTGCTCAAATTACTGATACATCACTTATACGCCATCATCTTATAGAAAATACCCACATACATCTTCTGTGCCATGTAGCAAAACCTGAACCTCAATAGCTCAAAGCCATGGGATCACTGTAACACTAGTCAAGCATCTGCAGGTCAAAACACAATGCGCCTTCTAAAATGCACACCCTTCCCAAGTCATACCAAATAGTGCCAGCATTCTCTTAAATGCTTGAAATCGTCCATGCCATCTAGAACTCATGACCATCCCCTCGAAACCAAACAACAACCTGGTGCTCGCAAATTTTCAACCCGACATGACACACCGCAACTATCATGCTAACTCATGAAAATACAAAAATCTCATAATCAACTCCGAATCACAAGCATGATGAACACCTCATCACCGAAGAACCTTCCATATAGCTTAATCCGAGAGGACATCACCACATGCTTACTCCTTCTATACCCATAGAAGACACCAACTCTAAATCGTATCCATAACAATCGTGGATTATTCGAATCAATTTATAGATAATCAAGTCATCAGAACTGATTTCCTCTAAGTCAACAGAGTCACGTAGACTGCCAAACACAAAAGTAACTCAATTCAAAATTCTTGCCCTAAAGGGACTTTCTGCAAATCTGTAACGACCCGATCAATCGTTTTGTGTAATTGCGCCCTATTACCCCTTTTATTGCTTCACATATGTGTGCTTATGATTTTATGACTTACGGGATTGGTTAGTTCCATTCTGGGAGGCTTTGTTGATTTGGACCCTCGATTCTTGACTTAGCAGTTTAATTTAGAAAATATTGACCAAACTTTAACTTTTATGAAAACAACCCTCGAACTATAATTTTATGACTCTAATAGCTTCGTATCGTGATTTCGGACTTGGGCATATTCCCAAAATTGATTTTCGAAGTCCGTAGATTGATTTGCCGAAATTTGGCAATTAGAAGTTGAAAAGTTTGACCGTAGGTTGACTTTTAGCTATCGAGCTCAGAATTTGATTTTGGGACTTGAAATAGGTTTGTTATGGTATTTAGAACTTGTATGCAAAATTTGGTGTTTTTTGGAGTTAATTTGATAAGATTCATACGTTTAGTTGTAATTCTAGAAATTCTTGAAAATTTCCTTGAATTTCATGCATTTTAAAGTTCAATTCATAGTTTTAGATGTTATTTTTGTATTTTGATCATGCAAGAGAGTTTGTATGACATTTTTATACTTGTGTGGATGTTTGGTTTGGAGTCACGAGAGCTCGGATGAGTTTCGCACATGTTCCGGGGTGTTTTGTACTGAAGTTTGTAAAAACCTGGTGTCTGGTGCTCTGGTGTCGCAAATGCGAACACCAAGATTGCATTTGCGAAGGTGCTAGAGGAGGGGCAGTTGTTGAAAATGTGACCTCCCCTTCGCATTTGCAATGTCCATAGCATTCCAGCATAGTTCGCATTTGTGAACAATTGTTCTCTTTTGCTAGAGACCTCCAGTTCACAATTGCGAAGCTTTCATCGCAATTGTAATGTTGACTTAGGCTATCAGGGTTCGCAAATGCGAGCCCTGGTCTGCAATTGCGAGGGTTCGCAAATGTGAACCCTGTGTCACAAATGCAAACCCTGTGTCGCAAATGAGAACCATGTGTCGCAAATGCAATATCTGTAGCTGGTTAAAGGGCTGGGAGATGTGATTTTTGAACTCATTCTCTCATTTTTGAACCATAGACTCGGTAGGGGGCGATTTGGAGAGGGAATTTTCACGTAAACACCTTGGGTAAGTGATTCTAATATATTTCTAATCATATTTCATCAACATATTGTAACACCTCGGAAAATTTTGAAGTATCTAAGTGTAAAGCCCGGTAAATTTTGCAAAGAAAATAATGTTTTATGATACCGGACTAGGCTTACGTGTTTGAGGATTTGTAGAAATTGTTCGGTATTTTTGGGTTGAACAATGCACCTAAAAGTAATGGAAACTTTTTGGCAAAAAAGCGCGTTTATGCGGTCCATTATGCGACCGCATAATGGCCTCAGAGTGAGGCAGTTGATTGGGCCAGTGGTAAGCAATTATGCGGTCGACTATGCGATCGCATAACTGTTATGCGGTGCACTATGCGATCGCAGAACAGTTATGCGGACCGCATAGTGACCGCATACACAGGCAGAGTTTTGGTCGTTTTGGACACCAATTATGCAACCGGTATGCGGTTCGCAAAACCATTATGCGGTCGCATATGTGACCGCAGAACCTGTTCTGGAGCTCCATTGTTTTTTGGATTTTAAAACCCGACCCTACTTCGTTAAATACACGAAGGGTCATTTTTGAGCAAATACTCTGAATTTTTAGAGAGAAGTGAGAATGTTTTAGAGAGAGAGAAAACCCTAGGCTAATTATTCATCAAGTCTTGTTCAAATCTTGGGAGATTAACAAGGAAAACCTACAAGTTCTTCATCTAAGAGGTAAGGTTCCATACCCTAGTTTTCAATTTCGAATTTGGGTAGAAGATGGTTGATTAGGAGTATGATTCTTGGGTATGAGAGTATTATCTATACATGCATGTACCAAAAAGATTTGTAGGAAGATTGTTGAGCTTAAATAAGTAAGGATTGGGTTGTGTAGTGAAGGAAATCTTGTAGAAGAACCTTGTGGTTAAATTTGCACACCTAGTGTTTGATAAAATGCTCAAATGAGCTGAGATCATGAATATCTTCCAAATTATGGTTCAATTTTGTTATGTCTAAAATAGATTGGGATTGCTAGAATTTCCGGAATGTTGTAGTAATTTAAGGAAAGCTCAATTGAGGTATGTTGGCTAAACTTTCTCTCTAGGAATTGAATTACATAATGTTTCCGTGAGTTTCAAAGTATGAGTTGCGTATTAAAATATGGTGGCTTGAATCGTATTTCAAATGAAAGCTAGTATGCCAAATTGTGTGAGAAAATCTCAACATTCTTAAGACTCTTAATTGCTCATATGTGTACCTAAAGTCTTGATTGGGAATGTCTTATTGTTGATAACCTATAAAGATGGTTGGAAGTGAAATTAGTAAATTGGGAATATAAACTGTGGCCAACGTGCCAATAGTGAAAGTTATACTTGTAACCAACAGTGCCAATGAAATGAAATAATGTGAGAAAGATTATGAAATGAGCTTTGACTCAACTATTCCAAAATTGACTTCGACAATATAATCGGCTAAAAGTTTATGAACTCAAGTGATGCCCATATGTGGCTGTTTTAGCTAATGCTATGCTTTGTAAGTAATTTTCAATGTGTTTTGTGTTCTTACATACTCGTGAGTGGAAATTTTGTATGATTTTAACTTGTACTTCGATTGCCAATCATTTTACTTCATTTAGTGGAAAGAAATCGATTGTGTTTAAAGCCTTCATTACTAATGAATTTAAAGTTGTGATTTTAAGAATATTCTACTTATTGATAATTATGATGATGATCTATGAAAGGGAGGAAATGAAAGTGTGGAATATGAAATATGTCCATTGCGCCATGAATAAAGAATTGTATGTATGGCCTAGAGAGCCAATGAAATAATAATGTTGTAAGTGGTTGAAAGTACGGATTAGGTGATAAGTGGTGTGAAAGGTTATGAGATGTATGTATTTGTACTTTTGTTTCCAATGTGTTATGAAACCCTATGGACGGTAAATGAAATGCATAGGTCTATTGTGTTATGAAACACATAGGTATATTATGTTATGAAACCCTATGGACGGTCTATGAAACGCATAGGTATATTGTGTGATGAAACCCTATGGACGGTCTATGAAACGCATAGGTATATTGTGTGATGAAACCCTATGGACGATCTATGAAACGCATAGGTATATTGTGTTATGAAATCCTGTGGACGGTCTATGAAATGCATAGGTACATTGAGTTATGAAATCTTGTGGACCGTCTAGGAATGCATATGTACATTGTGTTATGAAATCCATTGTGATATGAAATCCTGTGGACTGTCTATGAAACGTATAGGTGCATTGTGTATCAGAGGTATAGATGTACGGTATGAATAAACACTATGGACGGTCTATGAAACGCATAAGTGTATAATATGATATGTGAACACTAAGGACGGTCTAATGAGACATATTATTAATGGAGACAATAGGTGCCCCTTTTGTTGTCCTTGTTTGTACAGATTGTTTCAATTACATTATATTATGTGTTCCATTTTGAAAGAGGATTTCTAGCTAAACATACTAGTGCTATTCGACAGTACTAACGTCCCTTTTGCCGGGGGCGCTGCATCTTTAATGGATGCAGGTGGTTCTACAGCAGGTGGCATTGATTAGTGATAGCAGTACACTCCTTTCAGCCGATTTGGTGAGCCCCACTTCATTTCGGGGTCATGTATCTTTTATTTCTCATGTACTTTATGGTTGAGGTATAGTCGGGGCCTTGTTGCCAGCATTTCCATATTACTCTTCCATTGTACTTAGAGGCTCCGTAGACAGGTTGTGGGTGGTATTTGTTGTTGGGAATTGGATTAGAACTGTTGGTATTTGGTAGCATATTTTTCATTAAATCTATAAACTCATACTATTTTGGAAATATTGAATGATGCTGTTAACGGGAATGAAATGGAAGCGGTTAATGAAATCTCTTCGGTATTTGATTAACGGAGTACTTCTCCTCTTTATTCACGAATGAATTTGGGTAAAATGAAATATAATAGGCTTGCTCAGTCGGGTTCACTCGGTTGAGCGCCGGTCACGCTCCTAGGTTTTGGGGCGTGACAAACTTGGTATCAGAGACTAAGGTTTTAAAGTGTCCTAGGATGTCTCGGAGCCGTGTCTGGTAGAGTCCTTATTATCGGTGTGTTGTCGACCACATCTATAATGAGGAGGCTACTTGGACATTTAGGAAATTCACATTTCTTTGATACTCCATATCGTGCGATAGAACTCAAGATAGGAAGCTAATTTCCTCGTCATGTCTCATTTTTCATATGAGGAACATACGGGTTCGAGGCAGCGAGAAGGAAATGAAAGAACCAGTTGCTAAGGGAAAATGTCCCTGTTCCTGTTGATGTCACCACGCCACTAGATCATATAGTAAGAGAACGTAAGAAACGAAAGAGGGTTGTTTGTACCAATAAGCCGGAATATTTGATATGAAATAATAGCCACTTGGGTTTATGTTAGATGATTCTTGAAACATGTTATGGTTGTGTAAAGAGGGGGCACAAGAAGAATAAATGCCCTTAGGTTGGATACACCCATCCAGGTTTGCCCTATATGCGGGCGAAAACATTTTGCATCATGTTGTGAGTATGCTCAGAAGCGTGTTAGGGGTGATAGATTTGGGCAATTCCAAAAGTCCATACAACGAGCTGTTGTAGAGATTGTTACTCCCGCCATGAAGGCTTGGAGGAAGACTAAGGGGAATGCTTATGATGTTTGCAAAAAGGGTAAATGTCAGGTAAGTGGGGCGAGTCAGTTCAGCGGACCCCATCCTCGTGTGTGAAGTGTATGAGATGTCATTCGGGGGTATGTCACTATGGTACTAATGTATGTTTTGGATGTGGAGCAGAGGGGCATCAATTAAGGTATTGCCCTGTCAATCTAAAGTTATCAAGTAAGTCACCCCTTATGATACTATGGAAGTTGGGATAGAACCGAAACAACTTTATGAGTCCTTCTCTGTATCTACTCTTTGAATGAGACGCATTATTCGTGAAGCCACTCTATCACAAATTCTCTTGTTTACAACCCCTTGAGGAATTGAGCTCTATAATTATGTGCTTGAAATTGAGTTATAACTCTAGGATTAATACTTCCCACTTGCTTCCCTAAATCCTCAACAAGGGACTATACTTGATGAATTTCTTACAGAACATTTTGATTCAAATGGATTCTGAGAAATTTCAGGTTTTCACAAATTCACCACAGGAAGATCTATTTTTTTTCCCATCTCAGTATGACTTTCATGTCCACCTAGATCCTGTCTCCGTGAGTAACTAACATTGTTACTAGTATTGTAGTTGCACATGAAGTGGCCCAATATTGCAACTTGAGAATTGTTATGGCAAAGTATTCATTCTCTCTAACCAATACATGATTTCATCCAAACTTTAAGATGTCCTAGTTACATGATTTCACTTGTGTGAGGTTGAAATTTAAGCGGCCTTGTGATGGGCATACTAAATTGAAGGACAAATTCGTCATATCTCTAGTTCTCTCATATATGATCAACTATTGGAAAAGGGGTTAAGCTGTCAGAATGATAATAATATCACAAGTGTTCAACTTCTTTCTCATCCTTGTAGGCTCGTGGCATAGATTCCTTGTGCTAGTTACTGTTAAGAGCATAATGCAACTTTATGTATTTTGAAACCCATATCACATTTAGGATGCTGGAATATTCTCACTTCAAGTTAAACTGATTTTACCTACAATCCAGGAGACGACTGGTGTCATGTACTTGGCCATTTCTATTTGAGGCTTACTATTGCTGAACAAGGCACATATGGAATAAAACAATTGTTACTGTTCTTTTTTTTTATGACTCATTTCTTTTAAATCTCAGAATCATGAACATGATCCCTACATTATCAATGCCTACTAGGCAACTCTATGCCTCATGTGTCGAATCAATGATGTTATCACAATGATTAACCATGTCAACACTATTGGTAGTAACCTTCATGTCTCTTAGGATATAACCTCCCAAAATGTCGTGCTCGGCACATTGATGGATTCTTGAATAATTCCAGCCCAATCTCGAACCTCGTTGTTCCTATTTTTAGTAAACCTATAGGGGTTAAAGGTTCAATCATGTCAAAGAAGAAGCATCATTTCGTGATCAAATATATTGGATAGAAAGTTTTATGGTCATATTCATGCTAGCACATCTTAGAGTAATTGTTGGAGGTCGCAAAAGTTTTAGTTTGGGTGTTCGGCATAGAGATTTAGAATGGAAGAAAGTGAACGGGTTATTCTAAAGATTTGTCTATGAATATATTGTGTGAATTGTTAAGGAAGGTAAAGTATATGTAGTCACATCAGGCCTTATGAAATCTTGAAGGAAATAGGCCAAACTATGAGTATAATGTTTCCCTATTATTGTCCTCCGTGTACCCGGTGTTTCACGTGTCTGTGTGTAAGAAGGTGGTGTTAATGGATAATTGGATTATGAGGAGAAACTATTTGATATTCTTGTTAGATAAGTCCGGAAGTTAAGATTGCCTCCGTCAAGTGCTATGGCGAACACCAACAGGTTGAAGAGGCTACTTGGGAGGCCTAAGAAGAAACGAAGAAAAGTATCCTTATTTGCTTGAATAGCCATGTATTTATAAAGTTGTTATATATGAAAATTCTAAGAGTTGCTTTATATAAATTATGTATCATTTGTACAATTGGTATTAAGGGTGTTCCTTTCTGGTAAAATATTGCTAGTGAGGCCGCAGTTGGTGTTGTTTTGTGTTATGCTACATCGATGGATTTTTTTTTATATGTTGTTAGGATGTGTTTCTGGGCTCTCTGACAGGTGGAAAGGCCTAATTACAAAGGAAACTCTGGCGAAAGCTTTGGAAATTTAGGGAGTTAGTCAAACTTGGGGCTGCTAGTTTGTGGTATAAAACAAACTAAGTTGCATAAGATGCTAATGACGGATTTTTACCCTCATTCGAGGACGAATGATCCTAAGCGGGGAGAATGTAACACCCCGAAAAATTTCGAAGTATCTAAGTGTAAAGCCTGATAAATTTTGCAAAGAAAATAATGTTTCATGGTGCCAAACTAGGCTTACGTGTTTAAGGATTATAGAAATTGTTCGGTGTTTTTGGGTTGAACAATGCACCGGAAAGTAAAGAAAAATTTTTGGCAACAAAACGCGTTTATGCGGTCCATTATGCGACCGCACAATCACTCTGCGGACCACATAATGGCCGCAGAGTAAGGCAGTTGATTGGGCCAGTGGTAAGCAATTATGCGGTCGACTATGCAACCGCATAACTGTTATGCGGTGCACTATGCGACCGCAGAACAGTTATGCGGACCGCATAATGACCGCATACACAGACAAATTTTTGGCCGTTTTGGACACCAATTATGCGACCGGTATGTGGTCTGCATAACCATTATGCGGTCATATATGCAACCGCAGAACCTGTTCTAGAGCTCCATTTTTTTTATTTTAAAACCCGGCCCTATTTCGTTAAATACACGCAAAGGGTCATTTTTGAGCAAATATTCTAATGTTTTAGAGAGAAGGGAGAGTGTTTTAGAGAGAGAGAAAATCCTAGGCTAATTATTCATCAACTCTTGCTCAAATCTTGGAAGATTAACAAGGAAAACCCATAAGTTCTTCATCTAAGAGGTAAGGTTCCATACCCTAGTTTTCAATTTCGAATTTGGGTGGAAGATGGTTGATTAGGAGTATGATTCTTGGGTATAAGAGTATTATCTATACATGCATGTACCAAAAAGATTTGTGGGAAGATTGTTAAGCTTAAATAAGTAAGGATTGGATTGTGTAGTGAAGGAAATCTTGTAGAAAAACCTTGTGGTTAAAGTTGCACACCTAATGTTTGATAAAATACTCAAATGAGCTGAGACCATGAATATCTTCCTAATTATGGTTTAATTTTGTTATGTCTCAAATAGATTGGGATTGCTAGAATTTCCGGAACGTTGTAGTAATTTAAGGAAGCTCAATTGAGGTATGTTGGCTAAACTTTCTCTCTTGGAATTGAATTCAATAATGTTTCCATGCGTTTCAAAGCATGGGTTGCGTATTAAAATGTGGTGGCTTGAATCGTATTTCAAATGAAAGCTAGTATGCCAAATTGTGTGAGCAAATCTCAATATTCTTAAGACTCTTAATTGCTCATATGTGTACCTAAAGTCTTGATTGGGAATATCTTATTGTTGATAACCTATAAAGATGGTTGGAAGTGAAATCAGTAAATTGGGAATATAAAGTGTGGCCAACGTGCCAATAGTGAAAGTTATACTTCTGACCAACGGTGCCAATGAAATGAAATAAGGTGAGAAAGATTATGAAATGAGCTTTGACTCAACTATTCCAAAATTGACTTCGACAATATAATCGGCTAAAAGTTTATTTACTCAAGTGATGCCCATATGTGGTTGTTTTAGCTAATGCTATGCTTTGTAAGTAATTTTCAATGTGTTTTGCGTTCTTACATACTCGTAAATGGAAATTGTATATGATTTTAACTTGTACTTCGATTGCCAATCATTTTAATCCATTTATAGGAAAGAAATCGATTGTGTTTAAAGCCTTCATTACTAATGAATTTAAAGTTGTGATTTCCAGAATATTCTACTTCATCATAATTATGATGATGATCTATGAAAGGGAATATATGAAAGTGTGGAATATGAAATACGGCCATTGCGCCATGAATAAAGAATCATATGTATGGCCAAGAGAGCCAATGAAATAATAATGTTGTAAGTGGTTGAAAGTACTGATTAGGTGATATGTGGTGTGAAAGGTTATGAGATGTACGTATTTGTACTTTTGTTTAAAATGTGTTATGAAACCCTATGGACGGTCTATGATATGCATAGGTCTATTGTTTTATGAAACCCTATGAACGGTCTATGAAACGCATAGGTATATTGTGTTATGAAACCCTATGGATGGTCTATGAAATACATAGGTATATTGTGTTATGAAACCCAATGGACGGTCTATGAAACGCATAGGTATATTGTGTTATGAAACCCTATGGATGGTCTATGAAATACATAGGTATATTGTGTTATGAAACCCAATGGACGGTCTATGAAACGCATAGGTATATTGTGTTATGAAACCCTATGGATGGTCTATGAAATACATAGGTATATTGTGTTATGAAACCCAATGGACGGTCTATGAAACGCATAGGTATATTGTGTTATGAAACCCTATGGATGGTCTATGAAATACATAGGTATATTGTGTTATGAAACCCAATGGACGGTCTATGAAACGCATAGGTATATTGTGTTATGAAACCCTATGGATGGTCTATGAAATACATAGGTATATTGTGTTATGAAACCCAATGGACGGTCTATGAAACGCATAGGTATATTGTGTTATGAAACCCTATGGATGGTCTATGAAATACATAGGTATATTGTGTTATGAAACCCAATGGACGGTCTATGAAACGCATAGGTATATTGTGTTATGAAACCCTATGGATGGTCTATGAAATACATAGGTATATTGTGTTATGAAACCCAATGGACGGTCTATGAAACGCATAGGTATATTGTGTTATGAAATCCTGTGGATGGTCTATGAAACGCATAGGTACATTGTGTTATGAAATCCTATGTACGGTCCATGAACGCATAGGTACATTGCGAGATGAAATCCTATAGACGGTCTATGAACGCATAGTACATTGTGTTATGAAATCCATTGTGATATGAAATCTTGTGGACGGACTATGAAACACATAGGTGCATTGTTTATAAGAGGTATAGATGTACGATATGAATAAACACTATGGACGGTCTATGAAACACATAAGTGTATAATATGATATATGAACACTAAGGGCGGTCTAATGAGACACATTATTAATGCAGACAATAGGTGACCCTTTTGTTGTCCTTGTTTGTACAGGTTGTTTCAATTACATTATATTGTGTGTTCCATTTTGAAAGAGGATTTCTAGCTAAACATACTAGTGCTATTCGACAGTACTAACGTCCCTTTTGCCGGGGGCGCTGCATCTTTAATGGATGCAGGTAGTTCTACAATAGGTGGCATTGATTAGTGATAGCAGTACACTCCTTTCAGCCGATTTGGTGAGCCCCACTTCATTTCGGGGTCATGTATCTTTTGTTTCTCATGTACTTTGTGGTTGAGGTATAGCCGGGGCCTTGTTGCCGGCATTTCTATATTACTCTTCCATTGTACTTAGAGGCTCTGTAGACAGGTTGTGGGTGGTATTTGTTGTTGGGAATTGGATTAGAACTGTTGGTATTTGGCAACATGTTTTTCATTAAATCTATAAAGTTATACTATTTTGGAAATATTGAATGATGCTGTTAACGGGAATGAAATGGAAGCGGTTGATGAAATCTCTTCAGTATTTGATTAACGGAGTACATCTCCTCTTTATTCATGAATTAATTTTGGTAGAATGAAATATAATAGGCTTGCTCAGTCGGGTGCACTCGGTTGAGTGCCGGTCGCGCTCCTCGGATTTGCGGCATGACACATATCTTAGATCTTAACATCAAAATCATGTGAAAATTTGTGAAACTGTGTCAAGTTTTTGAAAAATATGAAATTGAGTTATGAGAGTGAATTTGGACTCGAATTTTGAAACTCATCACGTATATGAACTCGTGGGGTGGGTAGACAGAATATACCATTGGACTCGAGTTTTGACCGGGCGGGCCCCGGGTTGACTTTTGTTAACTTTTAGGGAAAAGGGTAAATATCTTAACTTTATCTATTGCATTTGAATTCCCTAGTATTGTTTTATGATATTTAATAGATTTGGGTTAGATTTGAGCCGTGTGGAAGCGGATTTTAAGGGAAAAGCTATTTACGAGTGTTAAATTGGCCTAGTTGAGGTAAGTGTCTTGCCTAACTTCGCGTGAGGGAACTACCCCTTAGAATTGGTATTGTTTGATTCAATTGTTCTAACTGAAATCCGTGTAAGCAAGGTGACGAGTGGGTACACGGGATGTACGTGGTATTTGACCGAGTTAGGCTACTTAGACTATTTTCATGCTTTAATTGAAATGTCATATCATGTTCTAAATTCTCATAGTCAATCTATCCTTATTTGTGTTAGTCTATCCTTAAAAGCCTTAATTGACTTGTTTAGTACTTGTTCTACATCCTACTTGATAAATTGCTCTCATGCTTAGTTGAACTTGTTTACTCTTTTGTTGTTACATTCTATCTCTTTATTGTTAATTATCATTGTTTGAAATTATTATTCGTGTTATCTCTTCCCTTATTGATTATCAATACTTGAAATAATCGTTCATGTTATCCCTTTCCTTGTTTATGTCCATTATTTGAAACTTATTGCTAAATGTTATCTCTTTTATTGTGAGTTAGTCTTATCTAATATCGTAGTTGTACATTATTTATCTCATTGTTGAGTTATTAGGTGTTTAAGTTGTGAAAGTCGTTAACACGTTGAGGCGAAGCTGGTTATTGTTGCGACATTTATCTTATTGAGCATTTTACATTCATTGTTGTTGATGATATTCTTGTATACGTTGTGGTGGATCCATGGGCTACTGTTGTGGAAACATTAGTATTGTTGTTGTTGTTGGCAAGTTGTGATATATGGGCACTTGTGGTGCAAATATTTATTGTGATATGATATTGACGCGCATGGGGCGGTATAAGGCTTGGGGTTAATGTGCATGCGGCACTATAAGGTGGGATTTATGTGCGTGTTGCTTGTAGGGGAACTACGTGAAGCCACACGTTGTCATAAGGTGGGCTAAAGTGCATGTGGCTATTTCGAGAAAACTGTTTTCAAAACCTATTTCAAATGTAAGGCTCACGCGGTGGTATAAGGAAAGATTGTGATTGAAATTGAGAAATGTGAATACGAGACGGTACCTCGGTTGTGATTCTTGATTATACAAGGTGGTACCTCGGTTTTGATTTCATTATACACGAGGCGGTACCTCGTTGTGCTTCTTGCTGCTTATTTCATGTTGCAAAGTGTTTTGGTGGGAATATTTCATGTTGTTTCATTCTTTTTTGTTCTAGTAGTTGTTGTTCGTACAAGATCACTGTAGCCCCTTTAGTTGCTTCTTTTATGCTATTTCCATTGTTAATTTTCGGTACTAGTTCATGCTATTATTTTGTTTCGTATCATTTTTTTTTCACTTTCCATTACATATCCATATTATATTGTCATTCTGTTTATTTATATCCTAGTAGGTGTCTTAACCTGGCCTCGTCACTACTCTACTGAGGTTAGGCTTGATACTTACTGGGTATCGTTGTGGTGTACTCATACTACACTTCTGCACATTTCTTTTGTGCAGGTCCAGGTACGTCTGCTCATGCCGATTATTAGAGATTGTTTGCAACTGCTGCTTGGGAGACTTCAAGGTATACCTGCTCCACATCTGCATGCCTCGAAGTCACCTTCCCTATTTTAATTCCTGTTGTATTTCTTTCATACAGCAATGTATTAGATATTCTAGAATTATTCTATAGAGCTTATGACTCAGTTCCACTAATTTTGAGGAGTGTACTGTTGAGATTATCTTTTGATTTGGAAGGTTATAACTGTATTCACCTTGTTTTAGTATTTTGATAAATTGTTTCTGCCAAGTAATTATTGTTTGTTAGGCTTATCTAGTCATAGAGACTAGGTGCCATCACGACATCCTACAGAGGGAAATTGGGGTCGTGACAAGTTGGTATCAGAGCTCTAGGTTCATAGGTGTTACGAGTCATAAGCAAGTTTAGTAGAGTCTTGCGGATCGGTACAGAGACATATGTACTTATCTTCGAGAGGCTACAGAACTATTAGGAAAGCTCCACTTCTTTGATTTCTTATCGTGCAAATTGGTAGATTTTGAAAGCAGATGGTGAGGACATGCACCGCTGGATCCGACGACCAGACACCAACGCCCCTTGCAAGAGCTGTGAGAGGCCGGGGTAGAGGCCGGAGAGGGGCACATGGTGTAGCCATAGCACCTACCCTAACTACGATAGAGGAGCCACCAGTAGCTCCAGTCGGGGGACAGGCACCCGAGGTGCCTATTGCCACCCCAACACCTCAGGAGACCCTCGCACAGTTCTCGAGCATGTTCAGTACCTTAACTCAGGTGGGGTTGATCCCACTTGCATCACCCACATCTTAGACTGGAGGAGTAGCACAGACTCTCGCGACCCGTACCTAGAGCAGCGGGTCCAGGTTAATCTGGTCTCAGAGGTTAAACCGGTATAACCTGTTGCTCTGGTTCAGCGCGTGGTTAGGGCAGCAACATCTGAAGAGGAACAACATAGGCTCGAGAGGTTCAAGAATTACCACCCTACTACTTTTAGTATTTTGGCTTCAGAGGATGTACATGGGTTTTTTGAGGAATGCCACTGTATCCTCCGCACTATGGGTATTGTGGAGACGAGTGGGGTTGCTTTTACTACATTCCAGCTAAAGGGAGCGGCATATCAGTGGTGGCGAGCATACAAGGTGGGTAACCCATACGAGGCAGCTTCACTTACATGGGATTGGTTTTTAGAGATTTTCTTGAGAGAGTTCGTTCCTTAGACCCTCGGGATACATGGCGCTTGGAGTTTGAGGAGCTGTGTCGGAGTACTATGATAGTGTCGGAGTATGCTGTCTGATTCAGTGATCTGTCCAGACATGCATCTGCTTTGGTTTCTACAGCCAGGGAGCGAGTCCGTCGATTTATTAAGGGGCTCAACTATGGTATTAGGTTAAGTATGGATTGATAGTTGGAGGAAGATACCCCATATCAGCAGGTGGTAGAGATTGCTCGAAGGTTGGAGGGTATGCGGGGCCGTGAGAGAGATAATAGGGAGGCGAAGAGGACTCGTGGTATGGGAGGATTTAGTAGTGGTCACGCTACAGCTACAAACCGTCATGGTAGAGAATATGTGAGTCATCCAGTTCATTTAGCACTTCCAGCTTCTAGTGGTGCTCTGGTTGCGCCGAGGTCTCAGGTTGCACACTTTGCTCAGCCACTTTCTAGTGCCCCTCCTGCACGGGGTGCCTTCACCGGTTAGTCCAGCCGA
The DNA here is from genome assembly GCA_000715115.1 of Nicotiana otophora. Classification (NCBI taxonomy): domain Eukaryota; kingdom Viridiplantae; phylum Streptophyta; class Magnoliopsida; order Solanales; family Solanaceae; genus Nicotiana; species Nicotiana otophora. Next base: position 54,312 of record AWOL01S0005535.1, on the reverse strand, counting down.
CCAGGCCTGAGCCAGTCCTAGCAGCCATTCCCACCGAGAGCTTGCTTCGAGTGTGGTGATACTCGCCACTTGGTTAGATACCTCCCCTGACTCAGGAGGGGTGCACCTTCCTAAACTACTCAGGCTCCACGGATTTAGTCAGGTCCCTAGACTTCTCAGGCCATGATTGCTACCCTAGTTGCCTCTCCACCCGCACAGCCAGCTAGGGATGGGGGACGGGCGGGTAGAGGGTTGCCCTAGAGGGGGAGGCCAGGACAGATTCTATGTTTTTCTAGGTAGGACGGAGGCAGTTGCTTCAGACTCAGTCATTATAGGTATGGTTCCAGTTTGGCATAGAGATGAATCAGTCTTATTTGATCCGAGATCAACTTATTCATATGTGTCATCTTACACTACTACATATTTGGATATATCCCGTGATTAGTTGAGTTCTCCTGTTTATATGTCCATTCCTGTGGGAGATTCTATTATTGAGGAGTGTGTGTATCGGTCGTGTTTTGTTGGTATCAGTGGTTTTGAGACCAGAGTTGATTTATTGTTACTTAGTATGGTAGACTTTGATGTTATCTTGGGTATGGACTGGTTGTCGCCCTATCATGCTATTCTAGATTGGCACGTCAAGACTGTGACACTGGCTATGCCAGATTTACCACGGTTAGAGTGGAGGGGTGTATTAGATTATGTTCCTAGCAGGGTTGGGTCATTTCTAAAGGCTCAGCGGATGGTTGAGAAGGGGTGTGATGCTTATCTAGCCTTTGTGAGAGATATCAGTGTTGATACTCCTACCATTGAGTCAATTTCGGTAGTGAGAGACTTTCTAGATGTATTTCTAGTGGATTTTCCAGGCATGACACCCGGCAAGGATATCGATTTTGGTATTGAGTTGTTGTCGGGCACTCAGCCCATTTTTGTTCCACCATATCGTATGGCCCCGGCGGAGCTGAATGAGTTAAAGGATCAGTTGCAAGAGCTACTTGATAAGGGTTTCATTCGGCCTAGTATGTCGCCATGGGGTGCTCCCGTCTTGTTTGTGAAGAAGAAGGATGGTTCTATGCGTATGTGTATTGATTATCGACAGTTGAACAAGGTTATAGTGAAGAATAGGTATCCATTGCCACGCATTGATGACCTATTTGATTAGCTACAGGGTGCCAGAGTGTTCTCTAAGATCGATTTGCGGTCAGGTTATCATCAGCTGAAGATTCAGGATCCGGATATTTCGAAGACTTCCTCTAGGACTCGGTACGGTCACTACGAGTTCATTGTGATGTCATTTGGGCTGACCAATACCCCAACATTATCTATGCTCCTAATGAATAGTGTATTCTAGCCTTATCTTGATTCATTCATCATTGTGTTTATTGATGATATCTTGTTGCACTCCCTCAATCAAGAAGATCATGAGCAGCACTTGAGGATCATACTCCAGACCTTGAGAGAGAAGAAGTTATATGAAAAGTTCTCAAACTGTAATTTTGCCTTGATTCGATGGCATTTTTGGGTTATGTGGTGTCGAGTGAGGGGATCAAGGTAGAAAAAAGATTGAGGCAGTGCATAGTTGGCCCAGACCATCTTCAGCCACTGAGATATGGCGTTTCCTTTATTTTGCTGGGTATTATCGTCATTTCATAGAGGGCTTCTCATCTATTGTTGCACCTATGACCAGATTGGCCCAGAAGGGTGCTCCGTTAAGATGAACCGAGGAGTGTAAGGCGATCTTTCAAAAGCTCAAGACTGCTTTAACTACAACCCCAATGTTGGTGTTGCCTACGGGCTTGGGGTATACTATGTATTGTGATGCGTCATATGTTGGCCTTAGCATGATGTTGATGCAAGACAGTAGGGTGATTGATCATGCATCTAGACAACTGAAGACCCATGAGAAGAATTATCCAGTCCAGGACTTGGAGTTGGCAGCCATTGTTCATGCATTGAATCTCTGGTGGCATTATTTGGACGGTGTCCCTTGTGAGGTCTTTACCGACCATCAGAGTCTACAACACCTATTCAAATAGAAAGATCTTAACTTGCGGCAGCGGAGGTGGTTAGAGGTACTTAAAAACTATGATATCATCATTCTGTATCATCCCGAGAAGGCCAATGTGGTGGCCGATGCCTTGAGACGAAAGGTAGAGTGTTTGGGTAGTTTAGCATATCTAACTAGTAACGGAGAGGCCATTAGCATTGGAGGTTCAGGCCTTAGCCAACCAGTTTGTTAGATTGGATGTTTCGGAGACCAGTCGAGTTCTTGCCTGCGTGGGTTCTAGGTCTTCTCTATATGACCATATTAGAGAGCGTAAGTATGACGACCCCCATTTGCTTGTCCTCAAGGACATGGTTCATCACGGTGATGCCAAGGAGGTTACTATTGGGGGATGGCGGTGTGTTACAGATGCATGGACGATTATGTGTTCCCAATGTGAATGGTTTACGTGAGTTGATTCTTCAGGAGGCCCACAGTTTGCGGTACTCCATTCATCCGGGTGCCGCTAATATATATTAGGACTTGAGGCAGCACTGTTGGTAGAGGAGGATGAAGAAGGACATAGTGGAGTATGTAGCTCGGTGCCTAAATTTTTTAGCAGGTGAAGTATGAGCATCAGCAGCCGGGTGGTTTGCTTAGCCGCTTGAACTTCCTGAGTGGAAATGGGAGCGTGACACCATGGACTTCGTTGTTGGGCTCCCACGGACTCCGAAGATGTTTGACGCGGTATAGGTGATTGTTGACGGGTTGACAGAGTTGGCTCATTTCATTCAGGTAGTGACTACTATTCTTTAGAGCAGCTGCTCAGGTTTTTATCCGCGAGATTGTCCGACTTTATGGCGTACTAGTATCTATCATCTCTGACCAGGGTACACAGTTCACATTGCATTTCTGGAAGGCTGTATAGCGTGAGCTAGGCACACATATTGAGTTGAGTACAACATTTCACCCTCAGACGGATGGATAGTCCGAGTGCACTATTCATATATTGGAGGATGTGCTTCGCGCTTGTGTTACGGATTTCGGGGGTGCTTGGGATCAGTTCTTGCCACTTACAGAGTTTGCATACAACAACAGCTAATAGTCGAGTATTCAGATGGCTTCGTATGAGGCTCTATATGGTAGACGGTGTCGTTCTCCAGTTGGGTGGTTTGATCCAGGACATGCTAACTTATTAGGCACGGATCTGGTTCAAGATGCGTTAAAGGTCAAGATGATCCAGGATCGGCTTCGTACAACCCAATCTAGACAGAAGAGTTATGCGGATCGAAAGGTTCGTGATATTACATTCATGGTCGGAGAGTGAGTCTTGCTCCGGGTTTCACCCATGAAAGGTGTGATGAGGTTCGGGAAGAAGAGAAAGTTGAGCCCTAGGTATATCGGACCTTTTGATATCCTTGAGAGGATTGGGGAGGTGGCCTACAAGCTTGTTTTGCCGCCTAGTTTATCTACAGTTCGTTCGGTGTTCCGTGTCTTTATGCTCCGAAAGTATCATGGTGATCTATCTCATGTTTTAGACTTCAGCACAGTCCAATTGGACGAGGATTTGGCTTATATTGAGGAGCCTGTGGCTATGTTGGATCGACAGGTCCGGAAGTAGAGATTAAAGGATATTGCTTTAGTAAAGGTTCAATGGAGGGGTCATCCGGTAGAGGAGGCAATATGGGAGACCGAGAACGACATGCGGAGTCATTATCCTCATCTATTCACCACTTCAGGTATGTCATTATGCACATTCAAGGACGAACGTTTGTTTTAAGAGTGGGAGAGTGTAACGACCCGATCGGTCATTTTGTGTAATTGTACCTCGTTACCCCTTTTATTGCTTCACATGTGTGTGTTTATGATTTTATGGCTTGCGAGGTTGGTTAGTTCCATTCCGGGAGGCTTTCGGGTTGATTTGGACCCTTGATTCTTGACTTAGAAGTTTAATTTAGAAAATGTTGACCAAACTTTAACTTTTGTGAAAATGATCCCGGGATTGTATTTTTATGACTCTGATAGCTTTGTATTGTAATTTATGATGTGGGCATATGCCCGAAATTAATTTTGGAAGTCCGTAGGCTGATTTGCCAAATTTTGGCAATTAGAAGTTGAAAAGTTTGACCGTAGGTTAACTTTGAGCTATCGAGCTAAGAATTTGATTTTGGAACTTGGAATAGGTCCTTTATGGTATTTAGAACTTGTCTTCAAAATTTGGTGTAGTTTGGAGTTAATTTGATAGGATTTGAATGCTTAGTTGTAATTCTAGAAGTTCTTGAAACGTTCCTTGAATTGCATGCATTTTAGAGCTCAATTCGTAGTTTTAGATGTTATTTTTGTGTTTTGATCGCGCAAGCGAGTTCGTTTGACGTTTTTAAACTTGTATGGATGTTTGGTTTGGATCACCGAGGGCTCGAATGAGTTTCGGACATGTTCGAAAGTGTTTTGGACTGATGTTGGCAAAAACTTGGTGTCTGGTGCTCTGGTGTTGCAAATGCGAACACCAGGCTCGCATTTGCCAAGGTGACAGATGAGGGGGTAGTTGTCGCAAATGTGACCTCCCCTTCGCATTTGTGAAGTCCATAGGATTCCAGCATAGTTCGCATTTGCGAACAGTTGTTCGCTTTTGCAAGGGACCTCCAGTTCGCAATTGTCAAGCTTTCATCGCAATTGCGATGTTGACTTAGTCTGTCAGGGTTCAGAAATGTGAGCCTTGGTCCGCAATTGTGAGGGTTCGCAAATGTGACATCTGCACCTGGTTAAAGGGCTGGGAGATGTGATTTTCGAACTCATTCTCTTTTTTTCGAACCATAGACTCGGTATGAGGCGATTTGGAGAGGGTATTTTCACCTACAAACCTTGGGTAAGTAATTCTAATCTATTTCTAATCATATTTTATCAACATATCTTAGATTTTAAAATCAAATCATGTGAATCAAAGTGAAAATTTGTGAAACTTTGTCAAGTTTTTTAAAAATAAGAAAATGAGTTTTGAGAGTCAATTTAGACTCGGATTTTGAAACTAATCTCATATATGAACTCGTGGGGTAGGCCCCGAGTTGACTTTTATTGACTTTTTGGGAAAAGTATAAACATCTTAATTTTATCTATTGCAATTGTTTTTGCTAGTATCGTTTGATGATATTGATTCAATTTTGGTTAGATTTGAGCCGTGTGGAGACGGATTTTAAGGGAAAAGCTATTTCCGAATGTTGAATTGGCCTAGTTGAGGTAAGTGTCTTGCCTAACTTTGTGTGGGGAAACTATCCCTTAGGATTGATATTGTTTGATTCAATTGTGCTAAGTGAAACTCGTGTACGCGAGGTGACGAGTGGGTGCATGGGCTATACTTGGTATTTGACCGGGTTAGGCTACTCAGACTATTTCCATGCTTTAATTGAAATTACATGTCATGTTCTAAATTCTCATAGTCAATATATCCTTCTTTGTGTTAGTCTATCCTTACATGCCTTAATTGACTTGTTTAACACTAGTTCTACATCATATTTGATAAATTGCTCTCATGCTTAGTTGAACTTGTTAACTCTTTTGTTGTTACATTCTATCTCTTCATTGTTAATTATCATTGTTTGAAGTTATTATTCGTGTTATCTCTTCCCTTATTGATTATCAATACTTGAAGTAATCGTTCATGTTATCCCTTTCCTTGTTGATGTCCATTATTTGAAACTTATTGATAAATGTTATCTCTTTTATTGTGAGTTAGTCTTATCTAATATCATAGTTGTACATTATTTCTCTCATTGTTGAGTTATTAGGTGTTTAAGTTGTGAAAGGCGTTAACACATTGAGGCGAAGCTGGTTATTGTTGAGACATTTATCTTATTGAGCATTTTACATTCATTGTTGTTGATGATATTCTTGTATACGTTGTGGTGGATCCATGGGCTACTGTTGTGGAAACATTAGTATTGTTGTTGTTGTTGGCAAGTTGTGATATATGGGCACTTATGGTACAAATTTTTATTGTGATATGATATTGACGCGCATGGGGCGGTATAAGGCTTGGGGTTAATGTGCATGCGGCACTATAAGGTGGGATTTATGTGCGTGTTGCTTGTAGGGGAACTATGTGAAGCCACGCGTCGTCATAAGGTGGGCTAAAGTGCATGTGGCTATTTCGAGAAAACTGTTTTCAAAACCTATTTCAAATGTAAGGCTCACGCGGCAGTATAAGGAAAGATTGTGATTGAAATTGAGAAACATGAATACGAGACGGTACCTCGGTTATGATTCTTGATTATACAAGGTGGTACCTCGGTTTTGATTTCATTATACACGAGGCGGTACCTCGTTGTGATTCTTGCTGTTTATTTCATGTTACAAAGTGTTTTGGTGGGAATATTTCTTATTGTTTAATTCTTTCATGTTCTAGTATTTGTTGTTCGTACATGATCACGGTAGCCTCTTTAGTTGCTTCTTTTATTTTATTTCCATTGTTGATTTCTGGTACTAGTGCATGCTATTATCGTGTTTCGTATCCGTTGTTTTTTCACTTTCCATTACATATCCGTATTACATTTTCATACTGTTTATTTATATCCTAGCAGGTGTCTTCACCTGGCCTTGTTACTAGTCTACTGAGGTTAGGTGGGACACTTAATGGGTACCGTTGTGGTGTATTCCTACTACGCTTCTACATATTGTTTTGTGTAGATCCACGTATGTCTGCTTGTGCCGGTCGTTAGAGATTGTTTGTAGCTGCTGCTTGGGAGACTTCAAGGTATACCTGCTCCACGTCCGCAGGCCTCGGAATCACATTCCCTATTTTACTTCCTGTTGTATTTCTTTCAGAAAGTGATGTATTAGATATTCTAGAATTATTCTATTGAGATTATGACTTAGTTCTGCCAGTTTTGGGGAGCGTACTGTTGAGATTATGTTTTGATTCGGAAGGTTATAACAGTATTCAGCTTGTTTTGGTATTTCGATAAATTATTTCTGCCAAGTTATTATTCTTTCTTAGGCTTACCTAGTCGTTGTAACAACCCGGCCGGTCGTTTTGAGAATTAGAACCTCGATCCCCTAATATTTGCTTTTCCCATATTTGTTTCTGCTTTTGGGATTTGCCGGAGTGTTTGGTAATGGAATTCGGGGAGTTTTGGGACACTTAGTCCCTAGTTGCGAGTTTAAGCCTTAGAGTTTGGACCATAGTCGGAACTATATGAAGACGGATCCAGAATGGAATTCTGTCGACTCCGTTAGCTCCGTTGAGTGATTTTGGGGTTAGAAGCGCGTCCCGAATGTGTTTTGGAGGTATGTAGTTGATTTAGGCTTGAATTGGCGAAAGTTAGTTTTTCGGCGATTTCGGCCGATAATGAAAATTTTGATATTGATCCCAGAATGGAATTCTGAAAGTGGTTGTAGGTTCGTAGTGTCATTTGTGATATGTGTGTAAAATTTGAGGTCATTCGGACTAGATTTGATGTGGTTCGGCGTCGTTTGTAGAATTTGAAAATTTTTAAATTCTTAGGCTTGAATCCGTGCTTAATTCATGATTTTGGTGTTGTTCAATGTGGTTTGCAGGTTCGACTAAGTTTGTATGGTGTTTTAGGATTGGTTGGTATGTTTGGTTGAGGTCCCGGGGGCCTCGGGTGTGTTTCGGATGCTTAACGGAATGAATTTGGACTTAAGAAAAATCTGGTGCCTTTGCTGGTTCTGGTGTTTTGCACCTGCGGAAGGGAGGCCGCAGGTGCGGAGGGATTGCACAAATGCGGAACTGCTGGGGCTGGTGATGGAGCGTAGGTGCGCAAGTTTGACCGCACCTGCGAGCCCGCATATGCGAAGCGTGGGCGCAGGTGCGGAGCCTGGCTGCCTTAGTGAAATGCGCAGATGCGCCGATTTGGACCGCAAGTGCGAAAAATTGCCCGCAGATGCGGCCCCAGCCCGGATAAGTGACCTTCGCACCTGCGATGATTTTTCCGCAGGTGTGTAACCGCAGATGTGGCCCCATGAGCGCAGGTGCAGACATCGCTGGGTTGAAGAGGCAGCTTCGAGGGTTCATCGCTCATTTTTCACCAATTCGATTTAGAGCTCTGTGGGAGATGATTGCTAGAGGGATTTTGAAGGAGAACTATTGGGTAACTAATTCTAACTCTATTTTGATCATAATACATTAATCTATTGTTGTTTTCCTTGTCTAATTAAGGAAATTGAGGGTAGAAGTTTGGAAATGGAAGAAAAGGTTCCCCAATTGAAAATCTGAGATTTGAATGGGAATTTGACGTCGGATTTAGATGATTTTTGTTCGAGTGAACTCGTGAGTGAATGGGTGTTCATAATTTGTAATTTTTACCCGATTCCGAAATATGGGCCCGAGGAGTCATTTTGGGCGTTTTTCCTAATTTCACGCTTTAGCTTCGAATTAATTAGCTAAATTAGTTAGTTGTAGTTATATTTACATTGTGCAATTAATTTGAATGGATTTGGGCCATTTGGAGTCGGATACTCGTGGCAAGAACGTGATATCGAGTTGATTTGAGCGGTTTGAGGTAAGTGGCTTGCCTAATCTTGTGTTGGGGACTTTCCTTTAAGATGTTTGATATTAATTTATGTGTGGGTGTCGTGTACGTGAGGTGACGAGTACGTACACAGGCTATTATTGCAAAAATCCCATTTTTCCTTTCTAAATCATAAACTATTTTTTTCCTTATTAAATTGCACTAATACGTTTAATTGTTAAACTTAGACTAGAGAAGCATGCTTACGTGTTTTAACTGTCTATTTGACATTCTGTGCGCCATGCTTAGTTAAGTCCCTACTTTCCTTATATGTGTTCAGTATAAACTGTATAACTCGATGCCATACCTGCCATTTCACCTTGCATTGCATATTTAAATTGGGACTATGGACGTATTCCGGGTGATCCTCATGTACTGCATATTTACTTTGGGACTACAGACGTATTCCGAGAGATCCCCCAGCACTGCATATTTACTTTGGGACTACGGACGTATTCTGTGAGATCCCCCAGCACTGCATATTTACTTTGGGACTACGGACATATTCCAGGAGATCCCCCTGTACTGCATATTCATTTGTAACTGCGGGACGGTATTCCGGGAGATTCCCCATTGTGTTTACCTTGTTCTGAGCCGATGACTCCCTTAACTGTTAAATTTTTGAGAATTTCTTTAACTGTGTTACCGTAAATTTTACTTATATCTTTTACTGTTTAATTTATTATATTTACTCCGGTAGGGCCTTGACCTGACCTCGTCACTACTCGACCGAGGTTATGCTTGACACTTACTGGGTACCATTGTGGTGTACGCATGCCCTTCCCTGCATATATTTTCGTGTGCAGATCCAGGTGCGGGCTATCAGCCTCGTGGTTAGTGCATGCTGCTAATTCTAGGAGACTTCAAGGTACTACTGCTTGCGTCCGCAGATCATCGGAGTCTCCTTCTACTCCCTCGCCTAGAGACTTTCTGTATTATCTTCACACTTTTGTATAGAGCTACATAGATTATAGCATCTTGTGACTTAGTGATATTCCGGGTCTTGAAAAATTATTTTGTATATGCCGAGTGGTACTACTCTTGGCTATTCACAATATGCTGTTTATCTTTAAAATGCTGTATTTTCTTTATATTTTTGGTAATATTAGGCTTACCTAGTCGTAAAGACTAGGTGCCATCATGACACCTTACGGATGGCTAATTTGGGTCGTGACAGTCGTAGAGACTAGGTGCCATCAGACATCCTACGGAGAAAAATTGGGGCCGTGACAAAATCAAAAGTCGTTTCTTGCATCTTTCTAACACTACCATGTAGAGTCATTATTGATATAAAAGTACCACAAATCCGGACACCATCCACTATCGATCTCAAGCCCTAGCCATAATTACGACATGTGATTCTTGAACTCGTTGGCACCTCGTCGATAGCCACTCACTTTGCTCTAATCTCCAATACACGGCAAATACGCACTGAATAACTTGCGCTTCACCAACACATGAATAAACAAAGAAGCAACCAAGTGATTTCTTTTCCTTGCTTCACTACATCCACAACGAATAACAAGTTCGATCATTACCGAAGTCATTCTTTTCAAGTCGTAGCTAATCCACACGCATCCCGTAGTCCAAAAACTAATATAACACATGATCCTACAATCCGATCATCGATAATAGACTCCTCCACTTGGCTCAAAACCATAGAACACATCATCGGTAACCCACAATACCTTTCCCTCAAAGTTTCCCCCGTCCCGTATTTTTAGTCAGCTGAATACTTCATAAACTTATTGTTACACCCCTTATTGTTTTTTATACGTGAAAGTACGCCATAAATAAATTGATGGAAGCTCGGAAATGAGATGTTAGATCCCGCATTTTCGTACGTTAAAGTTTCGTCGTAAGTTAATCGACGTAAGTTCGGGAATGAGATTATTTTGGGATTATAAGTATTACACTATTTCAAACAAGTGATGAGTAAATTCGTGAAGGTGAGAGGGAAAGCAAATCAAAGAAAATAAATTTCGTCAAAATTTGATATTTTGGGACAAAATACGGTCTAAGCTACAATACCCCGTATTTATGGACTAGCGTCATACAAGGTACCACATGACCATAATAGTAAGGTGTGCGAAGTGTGTTAAAAGTGAATAGTATTTTAAGTAATTTGAGATAATTCTTAATTATGTGGATAATTGGATAATTATTGGTTAATGAAGAATTAACAAATTAATTAAGAAAATGGTGGATAATTATTGAGGTGGACTCAGTAATTTAACCAAGTGGTGTAGCACGTAGTGTATCTGCATTTAAACACGTACAATTGCTTTTAACATGTGCAATATAGTTAAAAAGTTAAAAAAGGAAGGTGAGAATAATACGTGGATATGCATGCATAGAAGCAATACACTTGGAACATTAAAGGATATGTATCAACTATTTCCCACCGCTTTCTTTCTACGATAAGATCTCATGCATGGCTTTTCTGTCACTATCCATATACTATAAGCAGATAAGTAAGATATCCTCGTACCTTAGACGAGAAAACAGTCGCAACACTAATATTTGTATAAAATTGCCCAAATCTCAGCTTCTTGTTATGATTGGTTTTGTTTAATAAGTTTTGAGGAGAATAAGTTAACCAAGTAACGATTTTCAGTAAAAGAATTCGTACGAAGTTATACTACATAATAGCAACGGAATTTCCAATTCTAAGGAAGCCCGGTATAATCTTTTTCAAAAATATTATACGGATTTTCCCTACTCCGATCTTGTCGTCACGTGTTTTATCGCAATTAACGAGTATTAGAGGGATTGTCAAGAGAATCGACTCAGGTATTTTAAGGCTAAGCCCTTCCTTCGATTTACATGTGTTTGATAACGAGGCATAAAGAGAAGTTCATACTCCCGAATTTATATACATTATCCTAGTCTCAGAAATTGCAGTATTCACATTATCGAGACTTCATATTTAATTAAGTATTGTCTTCTTTCATTCAAGAGTGCAGAAAGCCAATATATACAGTATTACAGTATTTTCATTACCATCAAGCTATAATCGATGGGCAGGCCCCTATTGGGAAACCTCTGATCAGATGGTAAGTTATATACCGAGCCTACTGTGGCCGAGTGCCTATGAGCGAGCCCAGCATGGCCGAGATACAAAGCCTAGTATGGCCGAGCGCCTATGAGTAAGCAATATATATATACCGAGCCTTATAGGGCCGGACAACTATTTTACTTACTATATTGAGAGAATTGAGTCAGTATCAGCAGGTAAACATATCTTCAGATTATCTTTGACTCCCAGTTACTTTCAGTTATTATATTATCAATTCAGTTTCAACTTTCAGTTAATCTGTTGCCTTACATACTCAGTACATTATTTCGTACTGACGTCCCTTTTGCCGGGGACACTGCATTTCATGCGTGCATATTCAGACAGACAGACGAGTAGACCTCCTCAGTAGGTGTTGCCCGAGTTCAGCTTGATCGGTAAGCTCCACGTCCCTCGGAGTTTTCGGGTATGGAGTTTTGTGTATATCTTGTGTATATATGTATATATGTTATGAGTAGGTCGGGGCCCTGTTCCGATCACAGTACATCCAACACTAGAGGCTTGTAGACATATCCTATCAGTTAGTACAGTATGTTGGGCTTGTAAGCCTTGTCTGTATATTTTATTGGTTTGCCAACTGTAGTAGTTATGCCGTCCTTTTCGGCCCAGCTTTATATTGATGTTTTGTCAGCATTCGCAATTGTCTTGCAATGTGGCCCATGACCAAAGTATGACATTATATGTTCAGAGTTCCTTAGTAGCAAGTTGGTACACAAGGATAGGTGAGGCACCGGGTGCCGGTCTCGCCCCCCAGGTTCGGGGCGTGACAAAAGTGGTATCAAAGCAGTTCTGTCCTAGGGAGTCTACAAGTCGTGTCTAATAGAGTCTTGTTTATAGGTGTGTTGTGCACCACACTTATAAGCAGGAGGCTATAAGGCATTTAGGACTGTCACTCTTTCTTCTAACTGTAGATCGTGTGGTAGAGCTCAGTTGTAAGAACTCAATTTCCTAAACTCTATATTATTGATAATACGATGATGCCTCCATCAAGAAAGACGGTTGGTAAGAGATGTAGCTGTGGAAGAGTTGAGTCAGAGGAACTCAATTTTTGCATCATGCTAATGATGGATAAATATAAGGTATTCAACAGATCATGTATGTACTAGGATGTGTAAGCTTCTTGATAAGGATCCCTAAGACAAGAATGTCTATCCACTCTTACGGTAAAAAGGAACAAGAGAATCAGAAGGTAGACACAAGTTTCAGCAAGTAAAAGACGCAAGATGAAAAAGGGTACGAGCTACCCAGCTAATGAAGATTATCGCGGAGGAATATAAGCCTTTGGAGTTACCTTCAACAATAACAAAGGTATGTACAATTGTCCACACCAATCTCGTTTTTGCTCTATGAGGGCTAACAGAAGTAGTATAAGAGAATGCAAGATATCAGGATCTAGCTGGGGTTAGGGTAACCCAAAATGGTGGATGGATTGTTAGTGCTAGCTGATATTTTCGAAGGATATTGCAAATATGCTAATAGATCTCTTTATGAGACACCAAGATAGTGTACGCTAAAATAGTACAGCTAGGTATGAGTACTACAAAGATAGGCACTGGAAGCCTTGAAGGGATAAATATTACCTTAATATAGATCTCGTCCCTAGTAGATAAAGAATGTTAGGCAACCCGAAGAGCCAGTAGATTGAGCAAGGGGAGCTAAAAGCAAAAGAATGTCTTGTTCGAGTTTTCAGAATAAAGTGATAGACATAAATGTTAGCGGAAAATAAGAAGAGAGTTAATGAAGCATTATGAGTAAGATTTGATACATGGATGACAACGGTAGATCAAAAAGAAGACAGTATTACAGAGTCGATAGTCAAGTGAAGGAAAAGACGAGAGGTGACATGCCTTGAGACAACAAAAGTGTATAGGGCATAAAGTCATATCCTCATTTCGAGAAATAAGTTCGTGACTCCAACGCAACTACCAGAAAGAAAAGTTAGACCCAGAGTACTAGAAATCAGTATGGGCTGGTGAACAAGATAAACTAAACATAAATTAGGGACTGAGTGAGTTGATAATGGTCGACATCATGAGAATTTCAGATTTCGTTCCGGCGATAACAAAATGAACAACAGAAGAAGATTCATGAGAAATTTAGAGAATGGTCATTCAGGAAGATGCTCCCTAAAGCAAGCAATGTGAGCAAAGTTCAGTTTAAGGGATTGTATGTGCTAGTTATACTAAGTGTCACCCTCGTGAGTAAGGAAATTTATTATCCTTGGTATAGAAGGATTACAGCGGCGAATAAGGGTCATCGATGATGTGAAAGGACCCCAAAGATGAAGAGGTAAAACATCTATACGTAGATCATCGTAGCACTAAATCATAGTACGCCCCAAAAGGGGGGGAATATGGAGTGATGTGGCATTAAGTCAGAATTAAGTGGTTTTAGTAATTACGGAATGGTAAAAGGGAGAATGCGATAAAAATGAGAAAGGGATGAGATTGCACTCATTCAAATACTTCAGACATGCAACGATTCCAGGACATTATGCAAACACGATGTCAAGGAGAGGAAGTAAGGATTCCTGCCCGGAATGTTTTTGATAAATAAAGAGCCAGCAAGAGAGGTAAGTTAAGACAAAAGAAATAACCCAAGAATGATTGCGCAGAATACTGATATGAGAATGGGCCAACGAGTAGTCAGTAGTTGATTCAGGAAAAGCCTAGTTATGGCTAGATAAGAGGATACAGACAAATCAACAGATCGTGCAAGATAAACATATTGGACCCCAATATGAGGCATTCAGTCTTGCAGATATGACATCGTAACCTTGAGAAATACTAAGATAGGAGTTGGGGTAGTAAAGGCATTGTATGAGTGTTACGGAGATAAAGAGAATGCCACTGGGAAGACAATCAAAATATCAGCTCAGAAGCAATCTTACCAGCACAAGGGCATGAAGGTAAGTAAGTAAGGTTAATTACAAGTAAGAAAGAACATCAAAAATTCCACCGGATAAACGATGTAATAAGCTCGCAGCCTTGCAAGAATTAGAGGATCCTCCCTAAGTACTAAAACGAAAGACTAGTTGAGAGAACAAGGAAGAAGGCTTCAGCCTAAGCACAGTAACCTAAAGAGAAAATGGTCTTCTAACAACAGTCTCACAACAACATCGCATGCACTCCATAAGAAAGTGGCACCTATCGTGGCTAATGAAAAGTTAATATTCAAGATCATATGGGTTGTATGGAATTCCAATATGTGTGGGAACTAAGGAAAGCTAAGTATGCACGCTACAAGGGGGCAGAAAGACCATGAAAAGTAATAGCTTAAGTTTAAAGATAGCTGAGAAGAAACGAAAGGAATTATTCGAACAATGATCCAGAATTAGTTACGTTATGAACGCACTTACGATTTTGGAATATTATCCATGCAGCATATATACTGACATTCATACAGCCGTAGAAGACTTCGATATAAGTTAAAAGAAAGAATTGAGCCCAGGGCATAGACAAAGGATTGTATTATTAGAAGATTGTATCATAGATATTCCATAGCACCATGAAAGTCTAAAGTAATAAATAATACCATGAGCCACAGGTCGGAAGATAGCTTAAGCCTACATAAAGGCTGATCAGAAGAAGGAGAAAACTAAAGAGTTACATCAACAAAGTAATTCAGGGATCTGATTATTGGACCCAAAAAATAATTATAGACCTCGTGATTGAGAACATTATAGGATTACTCTTATATATCAGAGGTACAAGAGAGATAGTACATCAGCCATATCCTATAATGGGTCTACGATAAAGCCAGTTAGAAAAAGTACCAGCCTCATAAGAAGTCAGTATGAAGCTCTCACCGGGTTGTGTATACACCAGAGTTGCAAGTATTATAATAGATCTTCAAGTTATAGACGTGAATTATACCTATGTAGAGGGGAGGTCATGAAAGAGATAGAAGATACGATGCAAGATTTTAAAGTAGTAAGGTAAAGGTGAACAACGTACGAAATACTCAAATGCCAAAGGTTGTGAATAGTCCATACCTCTTATAGAGGGCTAGAAGCGTTGGGATTCAGTATCCAGGAATGATAGAGATGTCATTAGTGGCATATCTTCCAGCCTATAGTTTCTAGGTATCGAGAGGCCTAGTCAAGAGAGTAAAGAAGAGTTAGAGACGATGTGATGTCTTGCTTGATGTTCTAGAATAACACAAGAAAATATATGGTGCAAGCAAGTTGAAGTAAATTTGTAAATAATATAAATAGATATGTGTAGGTCGAAAGCTAAAGTATAGTAAAGCGACAAGGTTTTAGGAAGACAGGAGTAAGAATAAGAATAGGCAAGTGAGAAGGTGGTGAGAAGGGATAAGTCCTCGGGATTAAGCCCATGAGAACAAGAATTATAGAAAGCTCTGTATAGCCTAAATATACTCAAAGGAGTCTAACACTAGTAGAATTTAAAAGAGATGGAATGCTGCCCTGGTAGTAGAATAAGGTGTAATTGTGAAAGATAAAGGATGACATTTGGGCCTTCGATTGAGTAATGATTTGAAGAGGATTTCATGAATTGTACGGGATTAAAATACCCAAGTAAAGTGAATCACATTGGGATGCTATGAAATACGATTATGGAAGTATAGTATCACTCCAGGTGGATCAGTCTAATCACTTCCAATGAGACGTAAGCCCTAATGACAATGTATTACGTAAGAAGTTTCAAGTTATCAGTGGTGGCCTATAGATTAACATTGAGGTGAATCAATAATGGATAGATAAAAGTTACAAAGTATGAGATGAGATTGGGCTATTAGTCTTAAGATGAACAGTAATGAAGAAGCATTAAAGGACCTGGATTTATACATATGGGGTAAGCAACAAACATAACCTGGAGTTTGGTAGCAGACCTCAGTAACAATAAATCGAGGTAAGAGTTATGGTATATTATGACCTATCTAGATGCAGTAAAGTCATACGAATGGATAACCAGGTCTATGAAATAAGATATAACAATATTCGTAAGTTCAACAAAGTACCGAGCGAAGAACTTCAGTATACCTATAGATTCCCAGAGGGACATCTTATTAAGGTCTGTATATGTTCACAAAATGAGGCTTAGGGATTGGCTAAAAGCTGAAAGAAAAAGGAGAGAAGAGTCGCATAGGCGCACTTACAAAGTCAGAGTCGTACAGGCTGCATGATAAAAGATAGCAACAGTTACAAGATTGGAAGGATTCCGACCACGAGTCGTTGTGTGAGAAAGAGTCCTAAAAGGGGGAATGCCCTGGCCTTTGGGATTCATTCACAGAACGGTTACCTAGATGGCAAGAGGAGTACTAAAGGCGTACTAAAGTATTCGCAAGAGCTATGGGTTATGAGAATGATAAGTGCATCAGTCAACATTCGAAGACGAATGTTCCAAAGGGGGGAATAATGTTACACCCCATATTTGTTTTTACGTGAAAGTACGCCATAAATAAATTGATGGAAGCTCGAAAATGAGATGTTACATCCCGTATTTTTGTACGTTAAAGTTTCGTCGTAAGTTAATTGACGTAAGTTCGGGAATGAGATTATTTTGGGATTATAAGTATTACGCTATTTCAAACAAGTGATGAGTAAATCCGTGAAGGTGAGAAGGAAATCAAATCAAAAAAAATGAATTTTGTCAAAATTTGACATTTTATGACAAAATACGGTCTAAGATACAATACCCCGTATTTATGGATTAGTGTCATACAAGGCACCACATGACCATAATAATAAGGTATGCGAAGTGTGTAAAAGTGAATAGTATTTTAAGTAATTTGAGATAATTAAGGTAATTATTGGTTAAAAAGGGATTAACAAATTAATTAAGGAAATGGTGGATAATTATTGAGGTGGGCTCAATAATTTAACCAAGTGGTGTAGCACGTAGTGTATCTGCATTTGAACACGTACAATTACTTTTAACATGTGCAAGTTAAAAAGTTTAAAACGGAAGGTGAGAATAATACGTAGATATGCATGCATAGAAGTAATGCACTTGGAACATTAAAGGATATATATCAACTATTTCCCACCGATTTCTTTCTACGATAAGATATCATGCATGCCTTTTCCATCACTATCCACATACTATAAGCAGATAAGTAAGACATCCTCGTACCTTAGACGAGAAAATAATCGCAACACAAATATTTTGTATAAAATTGCCCAAGTCTCAGTTTCTTGTTATTATTGGTTTTGTTTAACAAGATTTGAGGAGTATAAGTTAACCAAGTAACGGATTTTCAGTAAAAGAATTCGTACGAAGTTATACTACGTAATAGCAACGGGATTTGCAATTCTAAGGGAGCCCGGTATAATTTTTCTCAAAAATATCATATGAATTGTTTCCTACTCCGATCTTGCCGTCACGTGTTTTGTCGCAATTAACGTGTGTTAGAGGGATTGTCGATAGAATTGACTCAGGTATTTTAAGGCTAAACCCTTCCTTCGATTTACATGTGTTTGATAACAAGGCATAAAGAAAAGTTCATACTCCCGAATTTATATACATTATCCTAATCTCAGAAATTACAGTATTCTCCTTATCGAGACTTCATATTTAATTAAGTATTGTCTTCTTCCATTCAAGAGTGCAGAGAGCCTATATATATAGTATTACAGTATTTTCATTACCATCAAGCTATAATCGATGGGCAGGCCCCTATTAGGCAACCTCTGATCAGATGGTAAGTTATATACCGAGCCTACTGTGGCCGAGTACCTATGAGCGAGCCCAGCATGGCCGACATACAAAGCCTAGTACGGTCGAGCACCTATGAGCAAGCCTACTACGGCAGAGCAGTTATATATATACTGAGCCTTATAGGGCTGGACAACTATTTTACTTACTATATTGAGAGAATTGAGTCAGTATCAGCAGGTAATTCAGATTATCTTTGACTCCCAGTTACTTTTAGTTATTATATTATCAGTTCAGTTTCAGCTTTCAGTTAATCTGTTGCCTTACATACTCGGTACATTATTTCGTACTGACGTCCCTTTTGCCGAGGACACTGCATTTCATGCGTGCATATTCAGACACACAGACGAGTAGACCTCCTCAGTAGGTGTTGCCCGAGTTCAGCTTGATCGGTAAGCTCCACGTCCTTCGGAGTTGCCGTGTATGGAGTTTTGTGTATGTCTTCTGTATATATGTATATATGTTATGAGTAGGTCGGGGCCCTGTTCCGATCACAGTACATCCAACACTAGAGGCTTGTAGACATATCCTGTCAGTTAGTGCAGTATGTTGGGTTTATAAGCCTTGTCTGTATATTTTGTTGGTTTGCTAGCTGTAGTAGTTATGCCGTCCTTTTCGGCCCAGCTTTATATTGATGTTTTGTCAGCATTCGCAATTGTTTTACAACGTGGCCCATGACCAAAGTATGACATTATATGTTCAGAGTCCCTTAGTCGCAAGTTGGTATACAAGGATAGGTGAGGCACCAGGTGCCGATCTCGCCCTCCAGGTTCGGGGCGTGACAATTATGTAACACTAGTCATAAAACAATCCAAGGACTCTGTCAAGTGCATACTCGTCCTTGTGACAGTCAAGCCAGCTTTCTTAAATTCTCCAAAATAACAAGATATGCATTCCACTAAATGGAAACCTCATACGAAACACACAACCTTTAATCTTCATGCAAGAGATAACCCACCGGCTAAACTCAAAACAACATCATTCCATGACCGCATCATGGTCACGACAACTAGGCAACCAAACACATCGAGATGGTGATCAAGCATCCACAGCCCTTCGCAGCCCACCCACAACATCACAAGTTATTGGTGCACGCTTGTACTTGGTGCTCAACATCACTTACGGACGAATAGAAAGAAATAGAAGTTGCTGGCTTCAAGCTGAAACAAAATCGCATGATAAGGAATGAAAGAAGGGAAGTTTTCTAAATGCCCTGTAGCCTCTCGAAGATAGTTATGGACGTCATCATATCGATCCGCAAAACTCTACTTGACACTTGCTCATGACTCGTAGTACCTATGAACCTAGAGCCCTGATACCAACTTGTCACGACCCAAAAATCTACGAAGTCGTGATGGCACCTAACCTAACCCGCTAGGTAAGCCAACCAACAAAAGTTACAACAAAACTCAGGAATCGACAATATATGTATATAGAAACTACAACTGAATTCAATACAATTACCCCAAGGACTAGTAGTACAAGTCTGAGCCACTATGATTTAGATTTACAATACCAATATGAAGAACAAATATAATATCTGTTTGAAGTTTACATAATAAAAAACTCAAATCCTAAGCTACCATGTACAAGAGATAGCTGGAATCTGGAACACGGGTACGTATTCAATGCAAGGCTTCGTCATCCACAGCTAGACAACTCAAAGATCTGCACGCAAGGTGCAGAAGTGTAGTATAAGTATAGTACCGACCTCATGTACTCAGTAAGTATCTTGACTAACCTCGGTGAAGTAGTGACGAGGATTTTAAGTCAAAGATACCCACTAATATAACATATTTAGTTAAATATATAATAAAAAAATACTAGAAATAATAGAGAAGAGTACAAGAACAAATATGCGAAGCAGTAAATAATTACTAAATAAATCACAGTTAGTTTCCTCAACGTCATAACCAATCCTTTTCTTAAAGTGATAACCACCAAAAAACATAGTAATTTAATGAATCTTTATAGTATGAGGAATGTGTTCAAGATATCAAGTCAAATGGCTCGGCAACACCCTTCGTGCATTTATCTCATCCTCACCAAATATATGAATGTATGTCAAATCAATTGGCATGGCAACACCCTTCGTGTATTTATCTTATCCGCACCAAGCATATGTATAACAGTACCAACCAGGTAAATGAATTGCAAATAGCAGTTAACAGCAAAGTGGAAAATACACAGGTAGCAATAACGAACAAGGCAAAGTATATGGACAACGGTAACATACAGAGTCGGAATCATAGAAGTAATGATAGAAATTAACGTAGGACAACATAAATTTCATGTAATGACCCAACCAGTCGTTTTGAGAATTTGCATTCCGTTCAGTTGTTTGAAGTCTTAAGTAGCTTCATATGATGCATTATGACTCGTGCAAATCGTCGGTTTTGGTTTTCAGGTGATTCAAGATTGATTTGGAAGAATGAGTCTTGTCACGACCCAAACTGAAGGGCCGTGACGGGCACCCGATGCCTAACTCAACCGAGTACCAACATAACGTATCCTTCTTATCATACTATCATAGGTAAATGAACTGGAAAAGGACGTCATGAGATAACTAGAATTAAACATAAGAGAATACTCGACATGGGATGACCCGACATGATATAGAAGCTCATGCATGCGACATACGGGCCTATAAGGCCGACATAATCATTTGTATACTCAAAACATAGGCCGACAAGGACATACAAGTATCCATATACATGACATCTGTCTACAAGCCTATACGAGTACATAAATGTCATAAAGTTCGAGATATGACCCCGCCATACCAATCAATACCTGTCCAAATCATACTGACTAGATAGGCAACTCTGGATCAAGTGGAGTGCACCAACACCTTCCGCTGAGCTGATAGCCTACTAAGAGGACTCTCAACCTGTCTATCAGGACCTGCAGGCAGGAAACGCAGCATCCCCAGGCAAAAGGGACATCAGTACAAATAAAGTACCAAGTATGTAAGGCATGACAATAATATATAAAAGACATGAAAGAAACATAGAGTAAAGAACTCAACCTGTAATTCTCAATAGCTTTGTGAATTATGAAAAATTTATAATGTCATGCATGTGCGTATAAATGCCATACCATGCATAGATATATGCGTACATACCATGCATAGGTATATGCGTACATAACATTATCAAGCCTCTGAGGGCATCCCATCATATCATCTCAGCCATTGTGGGCGAAATCATCAATGTATACCAGCTCATCAGGTAGTGGTGCGTATATAACGCCATAACCTTTTTCCATATCCCATATAAATATAATATACGCGTATATAACGCCATCTGGTCATGGGTCAATGTACATGTATAAATGAATGCAATGCCTAATAAAGTAAGTCAGTAAGATCTCTTAGAATGTCATAAGATCAATATGCCTTCGGTTAATATCATGAATAAACTTTATCAACTTACGTATTTTCTGAGACCCATGAACAGACGATAGAATAATAGGACACTTGGGAAATCAAGAACATAGGCACCACTAGTACTTCTAAGAATAGAATTATTTGTGAAACTTGTGTGCTTGCTCGTTTCATTGCATCATATGAATCATGCCAAAAGGAAATAAGGGATAGCCTTAACATACCTTTGCAATCTTCTCTCCAATTGTCAACCAAGCTTAATAGGATCTTCTTACGTCTACAATGAGTAACTCGGCTTCCTCATCATCATATAAGCATTGTAACTCTCATATTTCAAAACCAATATTCTATAAGAAAACGGACAGCACCTCCCCTATTTTTACTACATCCCATAAGTTATTAAAAGTCACCAAACAGCCCAAACAACAACAATATAATTCACAATAAGCTCTCTGATTACTTCAACAACCATTTTGAGCGGCAAGCTCGATTTACAATTAACAAAATATAAATCAATCCAATTCTTTTTCCATGAATCTGCCTACAACTTATATAACATCATACTTATGTTTACCATATCATTTTCAGCCAAAAACATCATAAGAATAATCTTCAAAAATAGTCCACACGCCTAACACCTTAACCTTTATCGTCAACCTCTTGTTTTTCATGTTAGCTTCTTCAATCCACTGAATAAGCACATAGATAAGCTTAACAATAGCAGCCACAACATAATCAAACTATTTATAACAATTTTCAGCCACAACAAACTATATATATAGCCTCAACATAGCCCACAAAAAAAAAGATAACGATTCCTTATGCCATGTCAATTACTATCTTGAAGATTTTAACTAAAATAACTCAAACAACACATGATTAACCTTAAGTACAACTAAGAATATGATTTACATACCTTAGGAAGTAGATATGACTTGAAATCCTTAGCTGGTGTAGCTCACAACAACCCTCAATCACACGTATTTATTTGATAAGATGTAGAGGAATTTGAGGGTAATGAAGACCACTGAGACTGAGCTAGTTGAGCTAGATTCCTATGAACTTTGAGATGTTGCAGTTAATTGGTACGAGTCTTGGGAGTTATCCAGAGGTGAGGATGCCCCTCCATCAGTATGGCAGGAGTTTTACAAAGGCTTTTCTTCGTCATTATTTGCCACCAGAGCTTAGACGGGCCGGAGTTAATAGGTTCTTGACCCTTCGGCAGGGTAATATGAGTGTTCGGGAGTACAACCTTTAGTTTGATTCCTTGACTTTGATGTTTGATTATGGTGTATTTCTTTAGAATTTGTTTGGAGCCTTTGGAGAACTATTTGGAAGGGATTGGAGAGTGTGAGTCTAGAAGTAGGACGAAAAATGAGCAAATCCCATCCCAAAAATGAGATAAGAATAAGTGAAGGTCGGGCCCCGATCAAGTGGGTCCCATAGGGATTTCCTACGCAGTCTCGCGAAAACACAAATATATCTCTACACCGATGTCGTATTGGCAAACAGTTTGCGGCGTTAGAAACTAGATACATGGGGCTTTAATTCCATATAAACATCTCCCTATAACTCTCAATATATTGGGAGACAACAGCCTCGCAACCTGGCCTATAAACCTGCCAGTTTCTTCGAAGTTCGGCTATGTGACTTGGCGACCCTACTTTAAAAATCCATATTTCTCTATCCTGATATCGTATGTATAAATGGTTTAGACCGTTGAATACTAGGATCAAATACCTTCATTTTGGTATTATATATATCCCAAAATAATATCATAATGCTTACGAATTATTTTCTCAAAATGGCTCGTTACAAGGTAAATCTTAGCTCAGTTTTTCTGCAACTTAAATCCAATTTTCCCCAAACTTTATATTTCATATCCAAACATCATATATAGTCATATTATGACTTTAAACCCATTTAAATCATGATTAACAAGTCTCATATTCATATTAACTTATTTAAGACTTTGGTAAACCTTTTTTATCCTTGTAGAAGGATTTCGTCCTTTATGAGCTTACATTAGATAATCTTATAATGACAGTGACGTCTGAAATACAGGGTGTAATAACATGTCCCCTTATAAATATTTGTCCCCGAATGATAACTCTTAAAGGCTTGCGAAAATGGGACGTAACATTATTAAATCACTTTATATACTTTCAAAGAGGATCTTATTTTCAATCTTACATCAATTGACTTACGATATACTTTCACGTACAAAAACATGGGGTGTAGCAAGTCTCATATTAGAAGCTTTAAGATGGAAGAATTGACCGAGTTTGACTTTTGCGTATTTGATCTCGGATCGGAGTTTTGATGGTTCCGTTAGGTCCTACATGTCCAAAATCATCATACGAATCTATAAGAACCATACAAACTCGATTCCGAGTCTGCTTACCCAAACGTCAAACCTTGGTCAATTCTTCCAACTTAAAGCTTCCAAATCGGGCTATTCTTCCAAATCAACCTCGAGCTACTCGAAAACTATAACTGACCATACACACAAGTCATAAATACATCATATGAAGCTACTTAAAGTCTCAAACCACCGAATGGAATACTAAAACTCAAAATGACCGATCGTGTTGTTATAGCTAAACTATATGACAAGTAATACAAAACTATATTTATTATATTATATTAAACTGGTAAGTTACTAAAAATTTATATGAAAATTTAATAATACTAAGTAAAATATAATACAATAAGATAAGCAAGGAACAAAAAAAAAGGAACAAAGTACAAATTTCAGGGAATAAAAATATAAGTATAATTAGTAGTATATTTTTTGTATTCCGACATTCTCAAAGAAGAAAACAAAGAATGTGGAATTCTAGAGATATGCTATTAAGAAATGGGTGCAACATTTGAATTATTACTGTTACAACTTTACGTATGGATAGTAGAGATTTGTATTGAAACTATGATAACAAATGTAGTACATATACACATAATTGAAGTTATAATAAACAAAAAATAATACTAAAAAAAAGAAAAATTTCAAGCGATAGCGTAAAAATATATGTATTAATTAAATTTCTCATATAAATTTTTAGTTAATAAATAAAACTCTAATTCATATTCAAAAATACAAAATATAAATATAATATTATCATAATTATACATACGATAAGGATATTATATATATAACATAAGATAATAATTATTAAAAATATTGGTGGAGTTTTTACAAAAATATGAAAGTTAATAAATGGAACTCATAATTTCATATTGAAAAATACAAAAATAATATTTATCATATTTATACATAAGATAAGGATATTATATATATAAAACAAAATAATAATTATAAAAATATTGGTAGATCTTTTATAAAAATAATAAAAAGCTTATCTCGATCTTTACACTTTTGACGAATTCAAGATTATAATTTAGTAAATAAAATATTATATTATTTAAAATTTAAGTAAACTATAAAATGATAAAACCAATCAAATATTACAGTAACAAAAAATGTAAGAAAAGAAGGGGATAAAGATAATACTAGGATGTTTTAAATTAATTAAAAGATAAAAGGTAAGTAAATAGCACTCAAAAGGTATATGATAAATTTAGACAATAGAAGAATTTTGAACAATATAACATAAATTAAAAAAATATTTAGAGTAAGAAAATATATATCTATGTTATATTTTTCTTTAACAACTTGTTTGAATGGTTGTTGCATATCGTTTCATAATGTATCGTATCGTATTGTATTGTATTATACTGTATGATGAATACAATATTTGGATATATTGTATCGTTTGTCGTCGTTTTATGATATCACGCACCAGCAATATAAAGAATAAACTTGCAATATTATATAGAAAAATTATGATACGTGATAAAATTACTATATAAAAAGGTAGGTTAAATGATAAAATAAAATTATTTAACACTAGTGAAGGGTGAGATTGAGAGAAAAAAAAATAAGGTAACGACGCGACCATACCAAATCGGTCGTTATATAACGTGGCACATTCTGTCGTTAGGTAATGACGAATTTAATGATAAGATACAATAAAAATTAAGTAACAATCAAAATAAATATCGTATTAAAATAATAATACCATACAATACAATAAGTAACAACTATCCAAACAAGCCGTAAATGGTGAGGTTAACGTTTATGTATTTATAGACACACCTACTTTTATTTATTTATTTATTCTCTTTCATATGACTAGTGTATGTGACTTGGAAGCCATAACCGAAAAGACTAGTTAGTACATATTTATATCAACAAGATTAAACACCTTGTTAACACTTTTCATGCTTCTCTTAAAAACTATAGCTCGCGAAATCCTCAGTCCAGTTCTGTGACGACCCTGAATTCCCACCCTCGGGATCGTGATGACGCCTAACATTTCACTTTATAGGCAAGCCAACGTTAGATGCATTTATTAACTATTTTTAACAAACTTCAAATTTCGATGAAAATAAAGAAATTGAATAGTCTGAAACAAGATAAATAAGCTAATAAGTGACGAAATTCAAATACAACCCCGTATCTGGTGTCACGAATACATGAGCATCTAAGATACTACAAATAATAGTCTGAAATAAATATAATTATCTGAATAAACTGAACAGCGAAAAGAAGTAGAAGGGGACTTCAGAGTTGCGAACGCCGTGCAACATACCTTAAGTCTCCTCTGGGTAGCTGGATCCGAGCAAGTCTACGGTATGCCGCACGAACCAACAAAAAGACAGGAATAGAAGTAAAGCAGATAACTCATATTAATGAAACTCAAATCAACCAGCAGAGAGACCAAATAACCAGTCATATAACTCATCTCAACAACCGAGGCCAATTCAACAATCACAACAAATATAACATTCATCAACATGTTGCGGTGTGCAACTCGATCCCACAATATAAACTTTAAACAAATCCGTTGCGGCATGCAACCCAGCCCCTCCGCATAATCATCTGTCAATATCATAATCCATCCTTATTCCGCCTTTTCAATTTATTTCTTTTCTATTTCCGTTGTGGCGTGTAACCCGCTCCCCAAACAATATCAATTAACAATAGTAACTCAATGACTAAGATTTACAATAAGTCATACATTAAGAGTACAAATGTACGAGCAATGGAGAATAACATGATAATAAAAGAGACTTGAACTACTCGGATGTTTCAACTTTACCAACTCAACAGTATCTACTCTTAACAATACGTACAAGTGAAACTACTTCAATGAAGGCAATAGTTATTACGAAACTATAAGGCAACAATGCATACGACAATTTAGATATATGAGGGAAACAAACGAGACAAATAGTAAATAAGTATGGAATCAGGGAGCGGATAGACAATTTAATACAAGAAATGCTAAATGGCAAGTAGCAATTACGGCATGGAAGACAAATAAGCATGTAGCAATTAAGGGATGAAAACAAGACATAATATTAAGCAATGAAGATAGGAAAAATGAGTAATGTAACAGTTAAGTCATGGAATAAAGTAATTTAATGAAATACAGGAAAGCATGGAAATAAGTAATTTGATGGCGTATTTGCACTCATCACCTCGCATATAAGCTGCTACAAATGTAGTTCACATAGCACATAACTCAAGGGTTCCTAATTCCCTCAAATCAAGGTTAGACCCAATACTTACCTCACTCCGCAATCAACTCAAGATTCAACCACTGCCTTGCCTTTTGAACAAGCCTCCAAACTAACCAAATCTAGAAAAACTATTAACCAAACGATTCAAAATAAGACTTGGAAACTACCCACGAATGAAAGAGGTTCAATTTAGATCATTATTGAAAGTCAACAAAAGTCAACCCCGAGCTCGCTTGGTCAAAACCCGAGGTTCGGACCAAAACTCAATCATCCATCCAGCCCCGAGCTCGTTTATGCAATTCAATTCGAAATCCGACCTTAATTCAAGGTCTAAATTCTAATTTTATAAAAATCCCTAATTCTACCCAAATTCCTAATTTCTACCATGGAAATCCTAGATTTGATGTTGAAATCTTATGAAATGTAATGTGTAATTGAAAGAAAGTAGATTAGAGTCACTTACTAATGAATTTATGAAGAGAAGCTCTTGGAAAAATCATCTCCAAGGTGTTCAGGGTTGAGAGTTTGAAAGAAATGAGCTAATTCCCATTTCCCCCCTCTTTTACCCAGCTGCAGTTATCGCAATTGTGACACAGAGCTCGCACTTGTGATGATCGCAAAAGCGATCAATCCTTAGCAAATGTGAAAAACCACTGAGCCTGTTTACATCGCAAATGCGACGAATTTTGTCGCAAATGCGAACCAAGTCTGCCAAAAATGCGAACAATCAACTCGCAAATGCGAGTCTACCTTAGTCTGCCATTAGTCACAAATGCGACACAAAGCTCGCAAATGCGAACCTGCCCCCCTTCGCATCTGCGGACTTTTGTTCGCAAAAGCAAAGATGACCCAGCTCCCACCATTTTCGCATATGCGAGACTAACATTGCATTTGTGATCAGGTCCTCGCGAATGCGAGATCTGCAGATCTGATGCACCGGCACTCTTCTAAGTTCAAAAATCACTTCGTAGCCGATCTGAAACTCACCGGAGCTATCGGATCTCCAAACCAAACATGCACAAAAGCCCAAATATATCATATGAACTCGCTCGCGCGATCAAAATACTAAAATAACACATAGAACTATGAATCTGACACCAAAACAAATGAAATTTTCAATGAAACTTAAGAACATGCAATTTCTCAAACGGACGTCCGAATCACGTCAATTCAACTCCGTATTGCACCAAATTTTGCAAATAAGTCATAAATATTGTAACAAACTTATACCAAGTTTCGGAACCAAAATCTGGACCCGGTAGCAACAAAGTCAAACTACGATCAAACTTGGAATTTCTTTAAACCTTTAAACTTCTAATTTTTAACATTTTATGATAAATCAAGTTAGGGACTTTCGAATTCGATTCCGGGCATACGCCCAAGTCCCAAATCACGATACGGATCCACCGGGACCGTCAAAATACTGATTCGGGTCTGTTTGCTCAAAATATTGACTGAAGTCATCTCAAATGAGTTTCAAGGCACGATTTTACATTTTCGCCAATTTTTCACATAAAAACCTTCTCCAAAAAAGATACGGGCTGTGCACGCAAATTGAGAAAGGCTAAATGGAGCTAATCAACATTTCAAAATACATAAATGAGGGCTAAAATAGAAAATGACCTATCGGGTCATCATATTCTCCACCTCTAAAATAATTGTTCGTCCTCGAATGGACAAAACAACGTACAGGAACTGGTGAAAAGGTATGGATATCTACTCCGCATGTTTGATTTGGACTCCCATGTGGCGACCTTGATTGGCTGACCTCTCCACTACACTGGAACTAAAGGATAACTCTTAGACCTCAACTGTCGGATCTGCCAGGCTAGAATAGCCACCGGCTCCTCCTCCTAAGTCAAATCCTTATCCAATTGGACTGAGTTGAAATCTAACACATGGGACGGATCACCGTAATACTTTCGGAGCTTGGACACATGGAACACCGGATGGACTGCTGATAAACTAGGTGGCAATGCGAGCTTGTAGGCCACCCCACCCACTCTCTCAAGAATCTCAAAGGGTCCGATATACCTAGGGCTCAACTTGCCCTTCTTTTCGAACTTCATCACACCCTTCATGGGTGAAACCCAGAGCAATACCCTCTCTCCAACCATGAATGCAATATCATGAACTCTATGGTCGGTATAACTCTTCTGCCTGGACTGAGCGGTGCAAAGTTGATCCTGAATAATCTTGACCTTATCAAAGGCATCCTGTACCAAATATGTACCCAACAACCTAGCCTCCCCCTGCTCAAATCATCCAACTGGCGAACGGCACCGCCTCCTGTATAATGCCTCATAGGGAGCTATTTGAATGCTCGACTGGTAGCTGTTGTAGTAGGGGAACTCTACAAGCGGCAAGAACTGATTCCAAGAAACCCCGAAATCCATAACGCAAGCGCGAAGCATATCCTCCAATATCTGAATAGTGCACCCGGACTGCCCGTCCGTCTGGGGATAAAACGATGTACTCAACTCAACCCCATGTCTAACTCACGTTGTACGACCCTCCAGAAGTGCGAGGTGAACTGCGTGCCTCGATCAGAAATGATAGACATGGGCACACCATAAAGACGGACGATCTCGCAGATGTAGATCTCAGCTAATCTCTCTGAAGAATAGGTAACTATCACTGGAATAAAATGCGATGACTTGGTCAACCTATCCACAATGATCAATACCGTGGAAGTCCAACAACAAAATCCATAGTGATGCGCTCCCATTTCCACTCAGGAATCTCTAACCGCTGAAGCTAACCACCGAGCCTCTAATGCTCGTACTTTACTTGTTGAAACATTAGATACCGAACTACATACGCAACTATATCCTTCTTCATCCTCCTCCACCAATAATGCTTCCACAAGTCCTGATACATCTTGGCGGCACCCGGAAAAATAGAATGCTGGGAACTGTGGGCCTCCTCAAGAATCCGCTCACAATGTTATCCACATTGGTCACACAAATACGACCCTGCATCCTTAAAACCCCATCATCTCCAACAGTAACCTGCTTGGCACCACCATGCCGCACCGTGTCCTTAAGGACAAGCAAATGGGGATCATTATACTGACGCTCTCTAATGCACTCATACAAGGAAGATCGAACGATTGTGCGAGCTAGAATATGATTAGGCTCTAAAACATCTAACCTCACGAACTGATTGGGCAAAGCCTGAACATCTGTAGAAAGAGGCCTCTCACCAACTGGAATATATGCAAGGCTTCCCATACTCACTGCGTTTCTACTCAAGGCATCGGCCACCACATTGGCCTTCCCGGGATAATACAAAATGGTGATATCATATTCTTTCAACAGCTCCAACCACCTCCTCTGCCTCAATTTGAGATCCTTCTGCTTGAATAGATACTGTAGACTCTGATGATATGTGAATAACTCACATGACACGCCGTAAAGATAGTGTCTCCAAATCTTCAGTGCATGAACAGTGGATGCCAACTTTAAGTCATTAACAAGGTAATTCTTCTCATGAACCTTCAACTTCCGCGGCGCATATGCAATCACCCTGCCATCCTGCATCAACACTATACCAACACCAATACGAGATGCATCACAATACACTGTGTAATATCCTGAACCTGTGGGCAACACCAACACTGGCGCCATAGTCAAAAGTAGTCTTGAGCTTCTGAAAGCTCAACTCACACTCATTCGACCATTTGAACGGGGCACCTTTCTGGGTCAATCTGGTCAATGGGGATGCTATGGATGAAAATCCCTCCACGAACCGGCGATAATAACCCGCCAAACCCAGGAAACTCCGGATCTCTGTAGCTAAAGTAGGTTTCGGCCAGTTCTGAACTGCCTCAATCTTCTTGGGATCCACCTTTATGCCCTCAGCCGATACAACATACCCCAAAAAGACGACGGAGTCTAACCAAAACTCACACTTTAAAAACTTGGCATATAACTGGCTATCTCTCAGAGTTTGAAGTACAATCCGAAGATGCTGCTCGTGCTTCTCTCGAGTGTGGGAGTAAATCAATATATCATCAATGGATACAATCACAAAAGAATCAGAATAGGGCTTAAATACCCGGTTCATCAAATCCATAAATGTTGTTGGGGCATTTGTCAGCCCAAATGACATCACTAGGAAGTCATAATGCCCATATACAAGTCCAAAAAGCTATCTTAGGGACATCGGATGCCCTAATATTCAAGTGATTGTAGCCAGACCTTGAATCAATCTTTGAAAACAGTTTGGCACCCTGAAGCTAATCAAATAAGTCATCAATCCTCGACAACGGATACTTGTTCTTGATAGTGACTTTGTTCAACTGCTGATAGTCTATACACATGCTCATCCATCCATCTTTCTTCTTCACGAATAACACAGGCACACCCCAGGGAGAGACACTAGGTCTAATGAACCCCTTATCAAGCAAATCTTGCAGCTGCTCCTTCAATTCCTTCAACTCCGGCGGGGCCATATGGTACGGTGGAATAGAAATGGATTGAGTTCCCAAAGCCAAATCAATACAGAAGTCAATATCCCTATCGGGTGGCATCCTCGGCAGATCTGCAGGAAACACCTCCGGAAACTCACAAAAAACTAGTACTGAATCCATGGAAGGAAACTCTGCACTAGAATCGCGGACATAGGCTAAATAAGCTAGACGCCCCTTCTCGACCATACGTCGAGCATTCACATAATAAATAACTCTACTGGTAGAGTGGCGAGGAGTCCCTCTCTACTCTAATCGAGGTAACCCCGGCATGTCCAAGGTCACCGTCTTAGCGTGACAGTCCAATATAATATGATAAGTTGACAACCAATCCATACCTAAGATAACGTCAAAATCTACCATATAAAGAACCAGAAGATCTACGCTAGTCTCAAGACTCCCAATAGAAACCACACACAAGCGATAAACACGATCAACAACAATAGAATCTCCCACAGGTGTGGACACAAACACAGGAGCAGTCAAAGAATCACGAGGCACAACCAGATATGAAGCAAAATAGGATGACACATAGTAATAAGTAGATCCCGGATAAAATAGAACTGAAGCATCTCTATGGAAAACTGGAACAATACATGTGATAGCAGCGTCGGATGACTCGGCCTCAGGCCTGACTGGGAAAGCATAACACCGGGGCTGGGCCCCACCACTCTGAACCATGTCTCTGGGATGGCCTCTAGCTGGCTGGACTCCACCTCTAATAGCCTGACCTCCACCTCTAACGGTCTGACCTCCCCCTTGGCTTCCTGACCCCTACCTCTAGCTGGCTGAATGGGCGGTGGAGCCACTAGTGCTGAAACTATGGCATGAGAACCCTGCTGATACCTGCTGCTCACCAATCTAAGGCAATACCTCCTGATGTGATCTATGCCCCCGTACTCAAAGCACCCCCTCAGGTGTTGAGGCTGCTGAAACGAGGACTAACCCTGACGGTCCGAATAGCTGCTGTAGTAACTTTGGAGTGGTGGTGCATTGATAGGACCTGAATGTGCACTGAATGTTAGCTGCTCAGAATGAGACCCGTAAGAACCACGACCGCCCGAAGCACTATGGGCTACCTGAAGAGCTGACTGAAACGGCCTAGGAGGATGGCCTCTACCAAAAGAACCCCGGCCTCTAGATGAGGCACCACTGAACCCACCAAAGTGAAGAGGCCTCTTATCTGACATCATCCCCCTCTCCTGAGCACGAACCAACTCGATCCTTCTAGCAATATCTACGGCAGTCTGGAAAGAAATCTCACTTCAGTCTCCTTGGCCATCTGAAGCCTGATAGTGTAAGTGAGCCCGTCAATAAATCTCCTCACTCTCTCCCTCTCAGTAGGAACCAAGATCGTGGCGTGGCGATCTAGGTCCACAAATCGAGTCTCATACTGGGTGACGGTTATACTACCTTGCTGAAGACGCTCGAACAGCCTGTGGTACTCCTCTCTCAGAGTGACTGGAATAAACTTCTCTAGAAATAACTATGAGAAATGATCCCAGGTAAGTGCAGGCAACCCATATGGTCTAGTCAACATATAATCTCTCCACCATCTCCGAGTGGAACCAGTCATCTGAATGCTGAAAAATCAACCCCATTGGTCTCAACTATACCCATGTTCCACAGCACCTCATGGCAACGGTCCAGAAAATCCTGTGGGTCCTTAGAAGGTGCGCCACTGAAGTGAACTGGAACGAGCTTGGTAAACTTGTCTAACCTTAACATAGCCTTAGAAGACAAAGCGGCCTATCACCGGCCTATGCCGCAACAACCAGTTGGACCACCCCAACTGGCTGGGCTGTTGGAGTCTGATACTGGGGAGCCACCTGCTCCAGGATGTGAGTAGCAGGAGTCTTTTCTCCTTCCCCATCCTGAGAGACGGCAGGTGCCACCGGGAATGTGCTGGTCTGGGCCACACTCTCCATAAGGTCCACCAAATGGACTAGGGCGTCCCAAAGCACTAGAGTGGCTATGAACCCCTCTGGGACCTGAGCTGGTCCGACGGGCACATCTGATCTGGAACCTCCTCATTAAAATCTACCCTAGGCTCCATTGCGGGTGCTGCTGCTCGAGCTCCAGGCTGATCTCTTCCTCTACCTCGACCTCTAGCGCGACCTGGGCCTCAACCTCTGCCCCTAGTCGTAGCTGCCACTAGGGGCTCTAGCTCCTACCCCGCTAGTGATGTCGTGCATGTTCTCGCCATCTGCGATAGAACAAGAATGGAATGGTTCAATCATCAATGATAGAATAAAATCGCATGATAGAGTAAGAAAGAAGTGATATTTTCCCTAAACTCCATAGCCTATGGAAGATAAGTACAGACGTCTACCAATCCGCCAGACTCTACTAAGCTTGCTTATGATTCGTGAGACCTAGGCAACCTAGTGCTCTGATACTAACTTGTCATGACACTGAGTTCCCACCCTTGGGACCGTGATGGCGCCTAACATTTCACTTGCTAGGCAAGCCAATGTTAGATGTATTTATTAACTATTTTTAACAAATATCAAATTTCGATGAAAATAAAGAAATTGAATAGTCTGAAACAAGATATATAAGTTAATAAGTGACAAAATTCAAATACAACCCCAGATCTGACGTCTAAGATACTACAAATAATGATCTGAAATAAACATAAATGTCTGAATCAAATGAACAGCTTAAAGAAGTAGAAGGGGACATCAGAACTGTGAACGTCGTGCAACTATACCTCAAGTCTCCTCTGGGTAGCTGGATCCGAGTAAGTCTACAGTACGTCGTTGGGACCAACTCCAGTATCCGCACAAGAAGTGCAGAGTGTAGTATGAGTACAACCGACCCTATATACTCTGTAAGTGCCGAGCCTAACCTCAACGAAGTAGTGACGAGGCTAAGGCGGGTCACTTACAATAACCTGTACGCAATAATTATAATAACAACAGAAAGACAGGAATATAAGTAAAGCAGGTAACTCATATCAACAAAACTCAAATCAACCAGCAGAGAGTCCCGAATAACCAGTCATATAACGCATCTCAACAAATGAGGCCAATTCAATAATCCTAACAAATATATCTTTCATCAATATGTTGCAACGTGTAACCCGATCCCACAATATAAACTTTAAACAAATTCGTTGCGACACGCAATCCGACCCCTCCATATAATCATCTGTCAATATCATCGTCCATCCTTATTCCGCCTTTTCAATTCATTTCTTTTCGATTTCCGTTGCGGCGTGCAACCCGCTCCACAAACAAATTCGAATAACAATAGTAACTCAATGACTAAGATTTACAAGAAGTCATACATCAAGAGTATAAATGTACGAGAAATGGAGAATAACATGATAATCAAAGATATTTGAACTACTCGGATGTTTCAACTTTACCAACTCAATGATATCTACTTTTAACAATACGTACAAGTGAAACTAATTCAATGAAAGCAATAGTTATTACGAAACTATAAAGCAACAAGGCATAAGATAATTTAGATATCTGAGGGAAACAAATCGAGACAAGTAGTAAATAAGTATGGAACCATGGAGAGAATGGACAATTTAATACAAGAAATGCTAAATGGCAAGTAGCAATTACGGCATGGAAGACAAATAAACATATAGCAATTAAGGCATGAAATATGGTAAAGTCATGGAATAAATTAATTTAATGAAATACGGGAAATCATGGAAAAACGTAATTTGACCTCAATTCGAGGTCTAAATCCTAATTTTATAAAAATTCCTAATTCTACCCAAATCCCTAATTTCTACCATGGAAATCCTAGATTTGATGTTGAAATCTTGTGAAATGTAATGTGTAACTAAAAGAAAGTAGATTAGAGTCACTTACCAATGAATTTAGAAAAATAAGCTCTTGGAAAAATCGCCTATAAGGTGTTCAGGGTTGAGAGTTCGAAAGAAATGAGCTAATTTCTACCTTCCGCCTCTTTTACCCAGCTGCAGTTATCGCAATTGTGACATAGAGTTCGCACTTGTGATGATCGCAAAGGCAATCAATCCTTCGTAAATGTGAAATACCGCTGAACCTGTTGACATCACAAATGCGACGAATTGTATCGCAAATGCGAACCAAGTCTGCCAAAAATTCGAACAATCGACTCGTAAATGCGAGTCTACCTTAGTCTACCATTAGTCGCAAATGCGACACAAAGTTCGCAAATGCGAACCTGCACCCCTTCGCATGTGCGGACTTCATTTTGCAAAAGAGAAGATGAACCATCCCCCACCTTTTTCGCATATGCGAGCCTGACATCGCATTTGCGATCAGGTCCTCGCGAATGCGAGATTTGCAGACCTGATGCACCAGCACTCTTCTAAGTTCAAAAATCGCTTTGTAGCCAATTCGAACTCACCCGAGCCCTCGGGGCTCCAACCCAAATATGCACACACGCCCAAAAATATCATACGAACTTGCTCGCTTGATCAAAACACCAAAATAATACCTAGAACTAGGAATCGGACGCCAAAAAAAATAAAATTTTCAATGAAACTTAAGAGCATGCAATTTCTCAACTGGACGTCCGAATCACGTTAATTCAACTTCGTTTTGCACCAAATTTTGCGTACAAGTCATAAATACTATAATAAACTTATACCAAGTTCTGGAACCAAAATCCGAATCCGGTAGAAACAAACTCAAACTACGATCAAACTTGGAATTTCTTTAAACCTTTAAACTTCTAGTTTTCAACAAATTATGATAAATCAAGTTAGGAACT
Organism: Nicotiana otophora; assembly: GCA_000715115.1. Classification (NCBI taxonomy): domain Eukaryota; kingdom Viridiplantae; phylum Streptophyta; class Magnoliopsida; order Solanales; family Solanaceae; genus Nicotiana; species Nicotiana otophora. The sequence goes on along the minus strand of AWOL01S0005535.1, from coordinate 17,902 downwards.
TCCGAATTCGATTTCGGGCATACGCCCAAGTCCTAAATCATGATACGGATCCATCGGGACCGTTAAAATACTGATCCGGGTCCATTTTCTCAAAACGCTGACCAAAATCAACTCAAATAAGTTTCAAGGCACGATTTCACATTTTCATCAATTTTTCACATAAAAACCTTCCGCAAAAAGACATGGACTGCGCATGCAAATCGAGGAAGGCTAAAAGGAGCTAATTGAGGTTTCGAAATACAGAAATGAGGGCTAAAACTGAAAATGATCTATCGAGTCATCACAAGTTCGAAATCCTGAAATGACAATCTGATTGAAGAAAAATTTAAAGGTTGACCATGAGCTCAATATGTTGTTCTTGACATGCATTTGAACAAAAAGTAGTGATAAATATTAAGCCAACTGATAAGTTAATAAAAAATTATACTAGTAAATATATAGTACTAAGTACTTGATAACTTAATACAACAATAAAAACAATAACAAACCCAGTGTAAACTTGATAACATAATAAAGAATAAAATTAAGTAAGAAATAATTTATTTAATTCTCATATGATGTGTATCCTTTAATTTTATATAGATTTTATTATATTTTCGTACACTGCATATACTTGATAACTTAATAAAGAAATATGTAACATACAATTTATTTGATTATTATATGATGTGTTATATTGATTTTATTATATTTCCGTACATTGTATCAAAAAAATAAAATAGCAACTAAAATTTATTAAAATAATATGATATATCAAATCCTAATTTCAAATTATTAATATTCTTTCAATATATCCGTGCCTCGCGCGGGTTCTAACATTAGTGTATATAGAATAGGAGAAGCAAATCAATGTGATGATGCCATGTGTCACAACAAAAATTCAACAAGTATCAAATTTTATGACAAAATTAGTTAAGTTAGTTAAGAATTAGTTACTTTTGAATTTGAATTTACAATAATTAAACATCTATATATTTTAAATGCAATTATTATAAAAAAAGAAAAAAATAAATAAATATATAACTTCAATGTAGAGATATATAAAATTATAAGACTAATTTATTTTTTGAGATGAGAAAGCTTTTGAATAATAATTTATATGGTCATGCTATGTGTTATATGGATAAGATAAAACTAAAGACAAAAAAATAAACAATAATTTCAAGAAATAAATAAAATATATAAAAATATAATTTAACTTCTTATGTAGTAATCTTAATAACAAAATTAAACTTTCATATTAAATACAAACAGAAAGAAAAATTTAATATACTTTCTTATTGAAAATAATACAAAAGTAATAATCATTACAATTACTAGTAGATTTACAACATATAAAAAAGATTTATCTATTTAACCTTTGAACTAATTCAACACCACCCATTTAGAAAAATAATACCGTAATATTCATAGTATAGATAAACACTAAATCAAAAAAAGTCTAAATATCGTATAACAAAACCTAATGTATAAAGAGGATGATAGATACAGTGTGATTTATTCACACTTTAAATTTATTGATAAAATTAAGTAAATAAATAATACTCGAAAATATTATCGATAAATATAAATATCGAAATATTTATGAGAAAGTGATACATGATAAAGTCAAGTTAAATTGCAAGAGTAATATAAAATTATATTCATTGTATTGTATTAAGCTGGTAATTTATTAAAAATTCATATGACAATTTAATAATATTAAGTAATAGGTAATACAATTATATTAGCAAGGAACAAAAAAATAAATAAAATATAAATTTATGGAAAAATATAAAAATATAAAAATATAAGACATAATTAGAATTATGATGAGAAAAGTCGTACATATATACATAACTAAAATCATAATACATAACTAGTTATAAAGGAAGAATACTAAAAAAAAAAAAAAAGAATTTCAAGCGATAGCGTAAAAATATATATACTAATTAAATTTTTCATGCAGGAAATTTTAGTTAATAAACAGAACTCATAATTTCATAATAAAAAATATAAAATATAAAGACACTATCAGGATATTATACACAAGATAAGCATATTTGTAACGACCCGACCAGTCGTTTTGAGCACCTACATTCAATTCGGTGATTTGAGGTCATGAGTAGTTTCATATGGTGTATTGTGACTTGCGTGTATCGTCGATTTTGGTTTTTAAATGGTTCGGGATTGATTTGGAAGAATGATTCTCATTGTAGAAGCTTTAAGTTGGAAGGGCTGACCAAGTTTGACTTTAGTCTATTTGACCTCGAATCGGAGTTTGATGATTCTATTAGTTCCGAATGGTGATTTTGGACTTGGGCGCATCCCCGGAATCGCATTTGGATGTGTTTAGAAGGTTTTGGCTCTAATTGGCCAAAGGTGAAAATTTGAAGGTTTGAAAAGTTCACAGGTTTGACCGGGAGTTGCTTCGATGTTATCGGGTTCGGATGGTTGTTCCGGGAGTCGGAATAGGTTCATTATATCATTTGAGACTTGTGTGCAAAATTTGAGGTGATTCCGAGTTGTTTAGACGTGTTCGACGTAAATTTGGAATTTGGAAGTTTGAAATAGTTCATTAAGCTTAAATTGAGGTGCGATTCGTCGTTTTGATGTTATTATATGTGATTTGAGGCCTCGAGTAAGTCTGTATTATTTTGTGAGACTTGTTGTGTCACGACCCCACTCCCACCGGAGCACGACGACGCCTAACACTATTTGCCAGGCAAGTCAACAGTCACATAATAACTTAACATTTGAATAAACATGGTTTAATGAACTTAACAGCTAAAAATTATCATGAAATATCTGGGAACATAACCATAATACTACTACAACAATCTCCAAACCCTGGTGTCAACGAGTACACGAGCATTACTGAGTAACCAGAAACAAGCAAAATCCTCTAATACAACTGTCTGAGCAATAGAACAGTAAAGATAGAAATAACAGAAAGAGAACTTCAAGGACTATGGACGACATAGCAGCTACCTCGTAGTCTCCCAACAGCTAATATCCACTCAACTCTGGAAATCGCCTCGATCGGATGTACCTGGATCTGCAGACGAAGTGCAGAGTGTAGCATCAGCACAACCGACCTCATGTACTCCATAAGTAACAACACTAACCTTGGGCTGAAAGTAGTGACGAGCTCAGAAACAATAGTCAAATGACAATATTAATAACCAGTAACAGTTTAGAATATAAGGGAAACCAGTAGAAATATGTAGCTCAATGGTATTATGTTCAACTTGTTCATATTTCAGGAAATTTAAGAATGCTTTCAAGTTTACCCGTTAAAGCCCAACGTAGATAAAGCATTTCAATTATTAATTAGCATGAGGATAGTACATCTTTATGCCTACAGGTCAAGTATACATGTCAATCAACAATATCACAGTGGATCCATAAATATATTCACAATTAGCACTGTACGAATGTCTGGCATAACTGCCCATCATCAATCACGTACTTAAAACACGGTGCATGCGCCCACTGCTTGTATGTCAGACTCCGGAGGGGGCCCAAGCACTAATCATAACCATTTAGCCCGACAGTGAGGTCTGGTGCATGCATCGCCCCAAAATAATAACACTTAGCCCAATATGGGCCTAGCGTATGCGTCACCTAAAAAATAATACCAGACCGACTCTATGGCTGAAACTCAGTCATTTACCATTCAAGTCTTAGATAAACACATGTCAAAATATTCAATTTAACAGTGTTACACATAAGAGACATCAACAACATGTGAAGAATCAAATAAGAAGTATTGAAACAGGGATATCCTACGCGGATATAGCATCATGACTGAGACACATGTGTAGAAATAAGGCATATAGCTCAGAAACAGCAAGAATAGCTCTATCAAGTCTCAGACAAATAGCACTTAGGCTAGACATGAAGTCTAACATGAATCACAATTCGAATAATCAAATGACGAGCTGAAAACACACACCTAAATTATGCTCGCTAATAAAATATAGTATAGTATAATATTGTATCCACAAAGATTGTATTTAAATAGTATTCTCGTAGTTTCTAGCTTGATCGCTATCCAAAACGATCAACAATTGATATTATAAGATGTCTAACTAAAATTAACTAAGAAGCTAAGGCTATTTACTAATGACAATCGAAACAAAGGTAAGCAAGGAAGTTATCAATGGGAGAAAATAGGGGTTGATAGGATAGGTGCAAGATAATTGTTCGGGACGTAAATCTAGATAATTTGCTTCCAATGTTCAAGTAGGTATCTCGAATTCACTCAATTATTAGTTCAAACGTTCAGCAAAACTCCACTCTCGATTAAGTCTTAACCTCAAAAGATGTACCAATTTAAGCACGTGAAGATATGCAAGAATGCGTAGTAGATTGGTCTTTAGGAGAACCTCTCTCGATTATTCTCCTAACTTGGTTTAATCCATGATTCAACTAGCCTCTTTCGATTACTAAGAAGAATTAATGAACTTAACCAACAATATAATGCAAAGATATCACAAGTTATGCCTCTCTCGATTACATGAACAAGTGAATAATTATAATAACAACAGAAAGACATGAATAGAAGTAAAGCAGGTAACTCATATCAACGAAACTCAAATCAACCAGCAGAGAGTCCCGAATAACCAGTCATATAACGCATCTCAACAACTGAGGCCAATTCAATAATCCTAACAAATATATCTTTCATCAACATGTTGCAACGTGCAACCCGATCCTACAATATAAACTTTAAACAAATTCGTTGCGACACGCAACCCGACCCCTCCATATAATCATCTGTCAATATCATCGTCCATCCTTATTCCGCCTTTTCAATTCATTTCTTTTCGATTTCCGTTGCGGCGTGCAACCCGCTCCACAAACAAATTCGAATAACAATAGTAACTCAATGACTAAGATTTACAAGAAGTCATACATCAAGAGTATAAATGTATGAGAAATGGTGAATAACATGATAATCAAAGATATTTGAACTACTCGGATGTTTCAACTTTACCAACTCAACGATATCTACTTTTAACAATACGTACAAGTGAAACTACTTCAATGAAAGCAATAGTTATTACAAAACTATAAAGAAACAAGGCATAAGATAATTTAGATATCCGAGGGAAACAAATCGAGACAAGTAGTAAATAAGTATGGAACCAGGGAGAGGATGGACAATTTAATACAAGAAATGCTAAATGGCAAGTAGCAATTACGGCATGGAAGACAAATAAACATGTAGCAATTAAGGCATGAATACGGTAAAGTCATGGAATAAATTAATTTAATGAAATGCAGGAAATCATGGAAAAAAGTAATTTGACCTCAATTCGAGGTCTAAATCCTAATTTTACAAAAATCCCTAATTCTACCCAAATCCCTAATTTCTACCATGAAAATCCTAGATTTGATGTTGAAATCTTGTGAAATGTAATGTGTAATTGAAATAAAGTAGATTAGAGTCACTTACCAATGAATTTAGGAAAACAAAGCTCTTGGAAAAATTGCCTATAAGGTGTTCAGGGTTGAGAGTTCGAAAGAAATGAGCTAATTCCCGCCTTCCGCCTCTTTTACCCAGCTGCACTTATCGCAATTGTGACACAGAGTTCGCACTTGTGATGATCGCAAAGGCAATCAATCCTTCGCAAATGCGAAATACCGCTGAACCTGTTGACATCACAAATGCAACGAATTTTATCGCAAATGCGAACCAAGTCTGCCAAAAATGCGAAAAATTGACTCGTAAATGCGAGTCTACCTTAGTCTACCATTAGTCGCAAATGCGACACAAAGTTCGCAAATGCGAACCTGCGCCCCTTCGCAAGTGCGGACTTCACTTCGCAAAAGAGAAGATGGACCAGCCCCCACCTTTTTCGCATATGCGAGCCTGACATCGCATTTGCGATCAGGTCCTCGCGAATGCGAGATTTGCAGACCTGATGCACCAGCACTCTTCTAAGTTCAAAAATCACTTTGTAGCCAATCCGAACTCACCCGGGCCCTCGGGGCTCCAACCCAAACATGCACACACGCCCAAAAACATAACCGTTGGCATGGTGGTAGGACAATGAAAAGAAATTTCCCGTTCTTACAGCAATAGCTTGGGACGTGCTAAATGTGCGAATTTTAATTGTTGCATCAGAGAGAACATTTAGCCAAGCAAGGCAACAGCTAGGAGACACTTGTCACTCATTGAGAAGTAATGCTTTGAATGTTCTAGTATGTTTCAGGAATTAGATCTGAGCTAAAGAATCAAGGACGTGAAGATGTAGATAAACTAGAGGATGAGGATCTTGAAAATATAATGACAAATGGTTGCCCATCTAAATTAAATGCCCCAGAAGCTAGCCAAGAAGTTCATATTGCCATGGACGAACTACACAAGGCGATGCAAAAGCATTGAAGACTATATTGAAATGTGAATATACTCTTTTCTACTCTACTTTAGTTGTTGTAAAATATTATCCTTAATTTACATGTTTAAAATAAAAAAAAAAGAACTTGCAAACTATAAGTTAGAAGATCATCATTGTAATGGCCCGGTCGGTCATTTTGTGTAATTGAGTCCTGTTTTCCGATTTGATATTTCTCGTACACTTGATTTTTGTTTCGTGACTTGCGGGGATAGTTGGTTTTACTTTGGGAAGGTTTTGTATTGAATTGGAACACTTAGTTTTATTTTTAGAAACTTAAGCTGTAAGAGTTGACCAAGGTTTAAGTTTAGTGTAAACGATCGCGGATTGGTAATTTAATAATTCTAATAGGTTTGTATGATGATTTTAGACTTAGATGTATGTTTGGATTTGGATTTGGAGGTTCCTAGGATGTTTTGGCACTATTTACTAGATGTTGGCAATTTGAAGGTTTGAAAAGTTCATAGGTTTGGCCGTGAGTTGACGTTGAGGCTATTGGGTTTGCATTGTTGTTCTGGGACATAGAATAGGTCTGTTTTGTCATTTGGAATTTGTGTGCAAAGTTTGGTTTTATTCTGAGTTTGTTTGGTATGAATCTGGAGCTTGGTTGCGAATATTTGAAGCTCATGAACTTGGAGGCTTACATCATGTGTTTTGGTGTTTGATTCTTGGTTATTGATGTTATTTTGATGTTTTGAGTTTATGAACGAGTTTGTATGTGGTTTATACGCTTGTATGGATATTTGGCGTGGGGCTCGAGCGAGTTTCAAATTGATTGTAGGCATCGCATCAGCGATTGTCTGCTTGCATTTGCGAAGAACTACAATTATGGAAAGTGGATTGCTGGGAAGGTTAGTTTTGCAAAGATGGTGTCACAGTTGTGACGTCCACTTTTGCAAAGGGGAGTCCACATTTGTGAAACTTGGTCGCATTTGTGAGCTTCCTAATGGCATTTGCGAGCCAGTTTGTCACGCCCCAAACTCAGGGAGCGTGACCGGCGCTCAACCGAGAGAACCCGGCTGAGCAAGCCTATTAGACTTCCTTCTACCCAAACTCATCCATGAATAAAGAGGAGATGTACTCCATTAATCAAAAACTGAAAATATTTTATTAACAACTTCTTTTTCATTCCCATTAGTAGCTCCATTCATAATTTTCACAACATTACGAGTTCACAGAATTAATGAAAAACATAATTTCCAAGTACCAATATTTCTAGTTCAATTCCCAACATCAACCATAACCCACAACCTGTCTACGGAACCTCTAAGTACAACTGAAGAGTAATATAGAAATACCGGCAACAAGGCCCTGGCTATACCTCAACCACAAAGTACATGAGAAACAAAAGATACATGACCCCGAAATGAAGTGGGGCTCACCAAATCGGCTGAAAGGAGTGCACTGCTATCACTGATCAATGCCACCTGCTGTAGAACTACCTGCATCCATTAAAGATGCAGCGCCCCCGGCAAGAGGGACGTTAGTACTGTCGAATAGCACTAGTATGTATAGCTAGAAATCCTCTTCCAAAAATAGAATGCCCATATGATCTATACGTGGAACACATAATATAATGTAATTGAAACAACCTGTACAAACAAGGACAACAAAAGGGGGCACCTATTATCTACATTAATAATGTACCTCATTAGGCCGTCCTTAGTGTTCACCTATCATATTATACACTTGTGCGTTTCATAGACCGTCCAGAGTGTTTATTCATACCGTGCATCTATACCTCTTATACACAATGCACCTATGCGTTTCATAGACCGTCTACAGGGTTTCATAACACAATGTACCTATGTGTTTCATAGACCGACCACAGGGTTTCATAACACAATATACTTATGCGTTTCAAAGACTGTCCATAGGGTTTCATAACACAATATACATATGCGTTTCAAAGACCATCCATAGGGTTTCATAACACAATATACCTATGCGTTTCAAAGACCGTCCATAGGGTTTCATAACACAATATACCTATGCGTTTCAAAGACCGTCCATAGGGTTTCATAACACAATATACCTATGCGTTTCAAAGACCGTCCATAGGGTTTCATAACACAATATACCTATGCGTTTCAAAGACCATCCATAGGGTTTCATAACACAATATACCTATGCGTTTCAAAGACCGTCCATAGGGTTTCATAACACAATATACCTATGCGTTTCAAAGACCGTCCATAGGGTTTCATAACACAATATACCTATGCGTTTCAAAGAACGTCCATAGGGTTTCATAACACAATATACCTATGCATTTCAAAGACCATCCCTAGGGTTTCATAACACGATATACCTATGCGTTTCAAAGACCGTCCATAGGGTTTCATAACACAATATACATATGCGTTTCAAAGACCGTCCATAGGGTTTCATAACACATTGAAAATAAAAGTACAAATACGTACATCTCATAACCTTTCACATCACATATCACCTAATTCGTACTTTCAACCACTTACAACACTATTATTTCATTGGCTTTCTTGGCCATACATATGATTCTTTTTTCATGGCACAATGGCCATATTTTATATTTCACAATTTCATTTCTTCCCTTTCATAGATCATCATCATAATTATCCACAAGTAGAATATTCTGCAAATCACAACTTTAAGTTCATTAGTAATGAATGCTTTAAACATAATCGATTTCTTCCCAATAAATAGAGTAAAATGATTGGCAATCGAAGCACACATTAAAATCATACACAATTTCCACTCACGAATATGTAAGAATGCAAAGTACATTGAAAATTACTTACAAAGCATAGCATTAGCTAAAACAGCCACATATGGGCATCACTTGAGTTCATAAACTGTTAGCCGATTATATTGTCGAAGTCAATTTTGGAATAGTTGAATCAAAGCTCATTTCATAATCTTTCTCACATTATTTTATTACATCGGCACCATTGGCCACAAGTATACCTTTCACTATTGGCATGTTGGCAACACTTTATATCCTCAATTCACTGATTTCACTTCCAACCATCTTTATAGGTTATCAACAATAAGACATTCTCAATCAAGAATTTAGGTACACATATGAGCAATTAAGAGTCTTAAGAATATTGAGATTTTCTCACACAATTTGGCATACTAGCTTTCTTTTGAAATACGATTCAAGCCACAACATTTTAATACTCAACCCATACTTTGAAACTCACGGAAACATTATGGAATTCAATTCCAAGAGAGAAAGTTTAGCCAACATACCTCACTTGAGCTTCCTTACACTCTAAATGTTCTGGAATTCTTAGCAACTTCAATCTATTGTAGAAATATAACACACTGAATCAAAATTAGGAAGATGATCATGGTTCCAGCTCATTTGAGCCTTTTATCAAACACTAGGTGTGCATAAGGTTTCAATGTCCTTTTTATGAAGGATTCCATCATCCCACAACCCAATCCTTACCATTTTCAGCTCAACAATCTTCCCACAATTCCTATTGGTACATGCATGTATAAATAATAATCTCATACCCATGAATCATACTCCTAGTCAACCATCTTCTACCCAAATTCAAAATTGAAAACTAGGGTATGGAACCTTACCTCTTAGATGAAGAACTTGTGGGTTTTCCTTATTAATCTTCTAAGATTTGAGCAAGACTTGATGAATAATTAGCCTAGGGTTTTCCTCTCTCTAAAACACTCTCCCTTCTCTCTAAAACATCAAATTTTTGCTCAAAAATAACCCAAAGCGTGTATTTAACGAAGTAGGGTCGGGTTTTAAAAAATCCCAAATATGAAGCTCCGGAACAAGTTCTGCGTACCGCATATCGGTCGCATAATTGGTGTCCAAAATGATCAAAAATCTGCCTGAGTCTGCGGTCACTATGCCGTCCGCATAACAGTTATGCGGTCGCATAGTACACCGCATAACAGTTATGCGGCCTCATAGTCGACCGCATAATTGCTTCCAACATACCCAAACAACTGCGTCACTCTACGGTCATTGTGAGGTCCGCAGAGTGATTCTGCGGTCGCATAATGGACCGCAGAAATGCACAGTTTTTCCAAAACATATTCCTTCACGTTCCCGTGCATTGTTCAACCCAAAATGTCTGAGCCACGGCTCGCAAGCTTGCCGTGAAGAACTTCTATAATCCTCAAACACGTAAGCCTAGTCCGACACCATAAAACATTATTTTTCTTTGCAAATTTTACCGGGCTTTACACTTAAGTTCCTCAAATATTTTCCGAGGTGCTACACAACCTTCACATTTGTGAGTCTCACATTTGCGAACCCCTTGTCGTATTTGCGACTTCTGCAGGTGGTTATTAAGAACCTATTGTGGGATTTTAGACCCATTATCTTATACTTTTACCCTATACTTGGAGGGAAATTTTTGAAGAGGATTTTCACATAAGACTTTGGGTAAGTGATCACATTTCTAGTATTATTTTAAGAATATACATGGATTATTAACACCAAAAATATGAAATTTTGAGGGAAAATTGGGAATTTTTCCTACAAATTATGAAAATAAAAATTGGGAATTTGGGAGTGGATTTAGACTCGATTTTGAAATATAATCATATATTTGGACTCATGGGGTTATGGGTAGTTGGGATCTACCCCTTGACTCAGGTTTTGACCGTGTGGGCATGCGGTTGACTTGTGTTGTTATTTTGAAAATTGAATAAATATTGTAACTCTATTATTTGGAATTGATTCCTATAACATTGTTTGATGTTATTGAGTTGTTTTTGGCTAGATTCGAACCGTTTGGAGGTGATTTCTAAGGGAAAGGCTTATTTAGAGGGTTGATTTGGCTTGTTTGAGGTAAGTATCTTGCCTAATCTTGTGTGAGGGAATAACCCTTAGGATAGGACCTTATTTGTTTGATTGTAATATATGTAAAGCGATGTATGCGCTAGGTGACAATCGTATATGCGGGTGTTATGAATGAAAAATGACCGGGTTAGACTTTACGCTTCTACTATGCCATAATTTATTGTGTATTCTCTATGATACATGTGAAATCCTTTGTATGGCTACATGAGCTTATCCTTTCATGTTAGAGATCATATTTTAGGATTATTATCGCCTAATTAGCCAAGATGGGCATTTATGGGATCATTGCTAAAATGATTTAGCCATAGTCATATCTTACATCTTGAGCACACATTCGCACATTATTATTTTCATGTCCATGTGCACCGTGTTGTTGAATTTGTGAGAATATGTCTCTTGATGATAAATTGTTATCCTGAATTTGTCATGATCATGGAACATTGGACATGCTGAGCATAATGATTGGGTGTTGGCATGAGGTTTCTTCCGTGTGATATTGTCATTGCGATAATGTGGGGGTATAAGGGTGGACTCTTGATTTTGAGGATGTGTTGTATAAGGGTGGGATTCCTGATTATGATGATATTGTTATTGTTATGGCATGAAATTCTTACCATGCAATGTGAGGATATGGATCCATCCCCCTAGACTCTCCCTCTCGTGTTTCTCTCTTAGTAGCGTACACGCGGTTTATGTTATTGTGATTTATATGATTGATGTTGTTGGCGCATAAGGGTTGTCTTCTTGATTGATTGATGTGTGCAGTATAAGGGTGGCATTCTTGATTGATGATGAGTGGAGTATAAGGGTAGCATTCTTGATCATACTAGTGAATTCCTTATGTGTTGTCCTGCATTTTACATGATTTCACGTTGTTTTTAACATGCTATTCTATGCCTCTGTTATTAATTGGTAATTCTTTTGTCAAATATGATTTACCTAGGATGATCTGATAACTTTGTTTCGTTTGGGATGATGGTACTATATCTTGTTATGTTCTTATTGCCAGATATTGATATATTGCACAAGTTCTTTGAATAGTGAGTATCACATGACTTGAACCTCATCACTACGAGGTTAGTCTTGATACTTACTGAGTACATGTTGTCCCATACTCATACTACACTTCTGTATATTTTTCTACATATCCGGGTGTTGGAGGCATTGGACCTAGGAAGTGAGATTTTGATTGTTCGAGAGGATTAAAGATAGTGTTGCATGGACTCTACAGACTTTTGGAGTCCCCTTCCTTTATTTCATATTGTTGTATTATTTTCAGATAGTATTGTACTCTTGAGTTTTCTTATGTATTCGATTTAAAGCTCATGACTCTGTACTACCTGATTTTGGGAGTTTGTATTGTGTATTGTCATTTTGGCTTATGTTGATTACCATATCCGCTATTTATGATGACTCAATCTTATTACATCATGTTTTGATGATTGAATGTTGTTAGTGTAATTTTCTTACCTAGTCTCAGAGGTTAGGAGTCATCACGACCTTTGGTGGGATTTTAGGTTGTGATAATTAGAGCCCTAGGTTCATAGGTTCTACGAGTCATGAGCAGGTTTAGTAGAGTTTTGCAGATCGGACAGGGACGTTTGTACTTATCTTTGAGGGACTACCAGATTGTTAGGAAAACTTCACTTTCGTTCATTCTTTATTGTTAGGATTTTTTATCCCAAAGTTTCAATCTTTACTCTTCCATTCTCTTAGAGACGGTGAGGACACGTTCTGTGGGATTAGCTGAGAAGGCACTAGTGCCCCTTTCCAGAGCCGTGGGAAGTCGGAGTCGAGGTAGAGGCCAAGGTAGGGTATGTGTCGCAGCTAGAGCCCCTGGTAGAGCAGCAATTATGGAGCCACCAATAGCTCTAGTTGAGGAGCAGGAGCCCGATCATGTTGAGCAGGTGGGACCCGCTCAAGAACCTGAGGGGCCTATTGCTACACTGGAGACAATGGCTTACTTTATGAGTATGTTCAAGAGCTAGACTCAGGCAGGGTTGATTCTGATTGCACCAGCTACTGCACAGGCTGGGGAAGGAGCCTAAACTCCCGCCGCACGTACTCCAGGGCAGATGGCTCATATTTATCAGACACCGGGAGTTCTACTGGTACAGCCAGTAGTTGCAGTTCAGCCTGGTTAGGGCCAGCCCTGTCTGCTGGGGAGCAGAAGAGGCTGGAGAGGTTTCAGAGACTTCATCCTCCCCATTTCAGTGGAGGGTATACTAAGGATAAACAGGTTTGATGGATCAGTGTCATAGTATTCTATGTACTTTGGGTTTGGTGGAGAGGAACAAGGTCGACTTTAATACCTCTCAGTTGATTGGGCTGCCATACAGATAGGGGTAGGCTTACTAGGTGAGTAGGCCAGTCGGTGCAGCACCACTTACATGGTGCCTATTCCCAAATCTTTTCTTAGGGGAGTTTATCCCACCGACCCGCAAGGACAAGTTGTGCAATGAGTTTGAGCATTTGCACCATGAGGGTATGACTGTGACCCAGTATGCGATGAGGTTTACAGCGTTATCATGCTATGCAGCTCTTTTGGTTTCAACTAAGAAAGAGAAAGTCCGTAGATTTGTTGAGGACTCAACTACAACCTTAGATTTGGGATGTCACTAATGATGGAGACTGAGACTGCATTTCATCAGACTGTGGAGATTACTAGAAGGCTAGATCATATCCACAGGCAGGAGAGGGAGGATAGGGAGGCTAAGAAGCCTTGTAGTTTCTGAGGATTTGGTGGCTCCTACTCTAGGGCGAAGCGTTGTCATGGTAGAGGCTTTGTCAGTCGACCAGTTTAGTAAGCACTTCAGGTTTCACGTAGTGCTCCAGCTGGCCATGGATATCTGAGCACTCGCACCATGTGGTAATTCTTCAGTGCACCTCATGCACGGGGTTCTTATAATGTTTATTCCGATCGTTTGGGGCAGACTCAATTCTAGAAGCTACGTTCGTATAGAGGTTGTTATGAGTGTGGTGATATGAGGCATATCATGAGAGATTATCCCAGACTTTGAATGAGTGTACCTTAGCATGGTACCCAAGCTATGATTCATGCTCCAGATGCTACACCACCTGCACAACCATCCTGAAATAAGGGACAGGTAGGTAGATGTTGTCCTAGAGGAGGAGGCCAGGCCTGTTATTGTGCTTTCCCTAGTAGGACTAAGTCAGTCGCATCAGATGCAGTTATTATTAGTATTATTCCAGTCTATTATAGATATGCTTCAGTATTGTTCGATCTGGGTTCTACTTATTCGTATATGTCATTATACTTTGCATCATATTTGGATATGTCTCGTAATTCTCTGGATACTCCCGTTGATGTGTCTACACCCATTGGGAATTCTATTATGGTGCATCGTGTCTATCGTTCTTATGTGGTTACTATTGGGGGCTATCATACTAGGGTTAATCTTTTGTTGCTTAATATGGTAGACTTCAATGTGATTTTGCGTATGGATTGGCTATCGTTATACCATGCTCTTCTCGTAGTCATACTAAGACCGTGACATTGGCTATGCCGGGGTTGCCGAGGATGGAGTGGAGCGGTTTGCTTGGTTACATACCTAGTAGAGTGGCTTCTTTTCTAAAGGCTTAAAGGATGGTTGAGAAGGGATGTTTGTCATACTTAGCCTTTGTTTGAGATGTCAGTGCTGATACTCCTACAATTGATTCAATCATGTTGTGAGAGAGTTTCCATATGTATTCCCTGCAGACCTACCAGGCATGCCACCTAATAGGGATATTGATTTTGGTATTGATTTGGCATTGGGCGCTCAGCCTATCTCTATTCCACCGCATAGCATGGCTCTAGCAGATTTGAAGGAATTAAAGGAACAATTACAGGATTAGACGGATGAGGGTTTCATCAGGCTAAGTGTGTCACCTTGGGGTGCACCAGTACTATTTGTGAAAAAGAAAGATGGTTCCATGAGAATGTGCATTGACTACAGGAAATTGAACAAGGTTACCATCAAGAATAAGTATCCACTACCCCGCATTGATAACCTGTTTGATCAGCTTCACGGTGCTCGTTGTTCTCAAATATTGCCTTGAGGTTGAGGTACCATCAATTGAAGAATAGGGCTTCAGATATTCCTAAGACGGTTTTCAAGACAAATTATGGGCATTATGAGTTCTTGGTGATGTCTTTTTGTTTGACTAGTGCCCCAGCAATATTCATGCATTTGACGAACAGTGTGTTCCAGCCTTATTTGTATTCTTTCATCATTGTGTTCATTGATGATATCTTAGTATACTCCCGTAGTAAGGAGGAGCACAAGTAGCATTTTAGGATGGTGCTTCAGATTTTGAGGGAGAAGAAGTTGTATGCCAAGTTCTCTAAGTGTGAGTTATGGTTGATTCAGTGGCATTCTTGAGCCACGTGGTGTCTAGTGAGGGGATTAAGGTGGATTCGAAAAAGATTAAGGCACTGTGGAGTTGGCCTAGACCTTATACAGACATGGAAATTAGGAGTTTTCTCACTTCGTGGAGGCTTTATCGTCTATTGCAACTTCATTAACCAAGTTGACTCAGAAAGGTGCCCCATGCAAATGGTCTGACGAGTGTCAGGAGAGCTTTTAGAAGCTTAGACTACTTTAACTACAGCTCTAATTTTGGTATTGCCTATAGGATCGGGTCATACACAGTCTATTGTGATGCTTCATGTGTTTGTCTTGGGTGTGCTTTGATGCAGGATGATAGGGTATGCTTCACGTCCGTTGAAGCCCCATAAGAAGAACTATCTGGTGCATGATTTGGAGTTAGCAGCTATTATGCATGGACTCAAGATTTTGAGGCATTACTTATATAGCGTGTCTTGTGAGGTGTGTACGGATCATCGGAGTCTTCGGCATCTGTTTAAATTGATATATTTGAAATTGAGGCAGCGGAGGTGGTTAGAGCTGTTGAAGGATTACGATATCACTATTTTATATTATCCGAGGAAGGCTAACATGGTTGCAGACGCCTTGAGTAGGAAGGCAGAGAGCATGGGGAGTTTAGCATTCATTCCAGTTGTGGAGAGACCTTCAGCTGTGGATGTTCAAGTGTTAGCCAATAGATTGGTGAGATTGGATATTTCAGAGCCGAGTAGAGTCCTTGCTTGCATTGTTTCTCGGTTGTCTTTGTTTTAGCGCATTAAGGCCCGTCAGTGTGATGATCCCCATTTGGTTGTCCTAAAGGATACGGTGCAGCACGGTGGTGCTAAGTAGGTGACTATTGGTGATGATGGTGTATTGCGACTTTAGGGTCGAGTTTGTGTTCCCAATGTCGAGGGCTTAAGAGAGTTGATTCTTGAGGAGGCTCATAGTTCACAGTATTCAATCCATTCGGGTGCTACGAAGATGTATCGTGACTTGAAGCAGTATTATTGATGGAGGAAGCTGAAGAAGGACATCATTGGGCATATTTCTAGGTGTTTAAATTGCCAACATGCCAAGTATGAGCATCAGAAACCGCGGGTTTGCTTCAAAAGATTGATATACCGGAGTGGAAGTGGGAGAGCATTACTATGGACTTTGTGGTAGGTTTTCAACTAACTTTGAGGAAGTTTTAGCCATTTGGATCATTGTTGATTAGTTGACCAAGTCGGCACATTTCATTTCGATCATGACTTTCTACACTTCGGAGCAGTTGGCTAGGATCTACATTAGGGAGATTGTCCGCCTACATGGTGTACCTGTTTCTATCATCCAGACCGTGGCAATCATTTTACTTCAAACTTTTGGAGGGAGGCTCAGCATGAGTTGAGCACGCAAGTTGAGTTGAGTACTACATTTCACCATCACACGGACGGAAAGTCCGAGCGAACCATTCAGATCCTTGAGAATATTTTGTGGGCATGCACTATTGATTTCGGGGGTCAGTTGGACCAGTTTCTACCTCTAGCGGAGTTTTCCAATAATAACAGCTACCAGTCTAGTATTTGATGGCTCTGTATGAGGCCTTACATGTGAGGTGATGTCGTTCTCCGATTGGTTGGTTCGTGCCCGGCGAGGATAGGTTGTTGCGCACAGACTTGGTTCGTGATGCTTTGGAGAAAGTGAAGTTAATTCAGGAGAGGCTAAGCACAACCCATTCTAGGCAGAAGAGTTATACGGATCGGAAGGTTCATGATCTTGCTTTCATGGAGGGCGAGAAGGTTCTTCATAATGTTTCGTCTATGAAGTGCGTCATGAGGTTCAGGAAGAAGGGCAAGTTGAGCCCCGGGTTTATTGGTCCTTTTGAGGTGTTGGAGACAATCGGCGAGTTTTCTCATAGACTTGCCTTGCCTCCTAGTCTTTCGGGTCATCTTGTATTCCATATTTCTATGATTTGGAAGTATCATGAATATATGTCACATGTCTTGGATTTTAGCACAGTGCAGTTAGATGTCACGACCCAAAACCCCACCAAGTCGTGATGGCACCTAACCCAACCTGATAGGTAAGTCAAATAGTATAAGTCACTACTATAATAAGAAAGCATCAATATTGTTAATAAAACTACAAAAGAATTCAATACAACTACCCCAAGGACTGGTAGTACAAGTCATGAGCCACTATGATTTGCATTTAAAAAACTGTAAAAGAAATAAGTACAACATTTGTTTGAAGATTACATAAACAGAAATGAGGTTCTAATCTTGTCACGCCCCAAACCTGAAGGGACGTGGCCGGCACCCGGTACCATACTCGGTCCGAGCGTA
>AWOL01S0005534.1:29320-44578 GCA_000715115.1 Nicotiana otophora | reverse complement strand
GCGGATCGAAGCAGGAAAAAATCCGTATGATATTCTTTGAAAAAGATTGCATCGTACTCCCTTAGAATCACAAATTTCCGTTGCCATAACATTACGTAGTCTCGTATAGTTTTTGTAGCAAAATTCACGTTGCTAACATGCTTAAGAAGACTCATAGGAATTCTTGTTAAGTAACTCACGTTACTTTCATATATGTTCTTTGATGAAATCTTGGTGAAGATTGTTACTTAGAGATGGGATGTAAGCATCTCTATTTTATATATTAAAGAAGCCTTTTTTGTGAATTGGAGAGACTTTTATGGCTTAGACAAAATTCCCTCTAAATGTGACACCTAATAATGTAAGATAAGAGTCATTAATTAGCTTTTGAATCCCATTTCCCTTGCTGCCACATTGACACCTTAAGCTTATCCAATAATCTTCATTAATTATCCATCAATCTCATGGTTAACCTGTTAATTTTTTTCCATTAACCAATTACCCACATAATTAAGAATTATCTCAAATTACTTAAAATACTACTCACTTGACCCACTTTATGTACCCTACCATTATGGTCATGTGGTACCTTGAATGATATTAGTTCATAAATACCGGGTATTATAGCACGGACCGTATTTATCCCAAAATGTCAAACTTTGACGAAACTCATTTTCTTCGATTCGCTTACCCTCTCACCTATACGAATTTACTTATCACTTGTTTGAAATAGTGTAATACTTATAATCCCAAAATAATCTCATTCCCGAACTTACGTCGATTAACCTACGACGAAACTTTAACGTACAAAAATGCGAGATGTAACATCTCATTTCCGAGCTTCCATCAATTTACTTATGGCNAATTGCAATAACACGTAATGGCGGATCGAAGCAGGAAAAAATCCGTATGATATTCTTTGAAAAAGATTGCATCGTACTCCCTTAGAATCACAAATTTCCGTTGCCATAACATTACGTAGTCTCGTATAGTTTTTGTAGCAAAATTCACGTTGCTAACATGCTTAAGAAGACTCATAGGAATTCTTGTTAAGTAACTCACGTTACTTTCATATATGTTCTTTGATGAAATCTTGGTGAAGATTGTTACTTAGAGATGGGATGTAAGCATCTCTATTTTATATATTAAAGAAGCCTTTTTTGTGAATTGGAGAGACTTTTATGGCTTAGACAAAATTCCCTCTAAATGTGACACCTAATAATGTAAGATAAGAGTCATTAATTAGCTTTTGAATCCCATTTCCCTTGCTGCCACATTGACACCTTAAGCTTATCCAATAATCTTCATTAATTATCCATCAATCTCATGGTTAACCTGTTAATTTTTTTCCATTAACCAATTACCCACATAATTAAGAATTATCTCAAATTACTTAAAATACTACTCACTTGACCCACTTTATGTACCCTACCATTATGGTCATGTGGTACCTTGAATGATATTAGTTCATAAATACCGGGTATTATAGCACGGACCGTATTTATCCCAAAATGTCAAACTTTGACGAAACTCATTTTCTTCGATTCGCTTACCCTCTCACCTATACGAATTTACTTATCACTTGTTTGAAATAGTGTAATACTTATAATCCCAAAATAATCTCATTCCCGAACTTACGTCGATTAACCTACGACGAAACTTTAACGTACAAAAATGCGAGATGTAACATCTCATTTCCGAGCTTCCATCAATTTACTTATGGCATACTTTTACGTACGAAAACATGAGGTGTAACAAAACCTTTTCAACTCAGCTCAACATCAACACAATGTTAGAATACTTTCCATTTTACAATCACAAATCATCAAGGACCAAGTTTATTAGGTTATAAACATCACAGTCCAAAGCAAAAGCACAACCTATCTTCCCCCTTTTGGCATCATCGAAAAGTTGCAGAATTAAGTTATATAACCAGATTTTAGCAGATCTTACTCATGGCCATTGAGGCTACTTAAAATGCAATCATGGATTCAAGTATCACTTATAAATCTAAGTATATTAGCCATCTAAGAAATATCAACAAACAATTAGAGCAAAAAGCAGTGATTTTCATTTATTATCATTGATAAGAGTCATCCACAAAGCATAGAAGGAAATAAAAGCACTGCATCATGAGCAAAAAGACAAAATAATATCCTATTCGGGTCATTAGTTTTCAAACTAGGCTAGGAAGGGTTTAAGGCTGGGAAAGACTAGGTTCTTGATTTCTGGCATGAAGTAGCTTCAACATGTCATGAATAATGCCTTCATTCTTCTCTTTCTCTTTTACAACCTAAGAGCATCCTTCTCAGTTTCTACTTCAGCTAGTCTCTTCTTCAGCCTCTCAATCTAAGCATCCTTGGCCCCACTCTCCTGCTCCAAGGCTCTCACTTTGCTATTCATAGGCACCCTCTTAGATGAACCAAGTTCTTTGGAAGCAGTATGGACCTCATAGTCATAGGCAATCAAGGTGTTAGCCCCAAAGTGATCTTTGCTTGTGCTAACTTCTTGAGGGGAACCGTGAAGTGAGCAAGCACAATAGTGAGAATGAACCCATAGGGTATGGCATGAGTTTTGGTGCCGATGA
Source organism: Nicotiana otophora (assembly GCA_000715115.1). NCBI lineage: Eukaryota > Viridiplantae > Streptophyta > Magnoliopsida > Solanales > Solanaceae > Nicotiana > Nicotiana otophora. The sequence goes on along the minus strand of AWOL01S0005534.1, from coordinate 42,012 downwards.
GTACCCTATAAAGGAGCTGGATGATAAACCCCCAACCAATTGATCTGCCTTCTACTATCCAGGCACTCCATAAGGACCAGATCCATGAAAGTTGCAATGTGCCTTCTCTCCTACCTGGGTAGAACAACCTTGTTGAGAAATTCAAAATAGCAGCTTGGGGGCATGCTTCATCTCACTCTTGTACATAGCCCTAAGCTGTAGCTCTAAGTCTTTGTCAGCCAATTTCTTTATAATGGCAAATGAGGTAGGTAGGTTTTCTAGGCTTGGCCATTTCAGCTTCTTGTAATCATTGTACCCTTCAGCAGGTACCCCTAGAATATCTCCTAGTTCCTTTTCGTCAAATCTCACTTCCACCCCTTTCACTACAAAGGTTACCCTGCCATTCTTGATCTCACAGTTAGCCAAGAACTCCATAAGTTTTGCTCGGGCTAGTTTTCCTTCTAGCTGAAGGACCAAGTCCTTCCATCCCTGAAATTCTAGCTTCTCTAGCAGCATCACCATTCCTTCATCCTCCAAGTCCCTGAGGAGTATACCCTTCAAAATTGTTCTCTTTCCAAACTTCATCGTCTTGTCCTATTCTTCACCAGTTTCCTCTTATTCCTCACTTTCTTCTTCTTCCACTACTTATACTTTCCTTGATTTCCTGGAAGACCTGGTTCTTTTTGCCAAGGCAGAAGGCTCTGTATCAAAATGCTTTGAAGGGGAATTCCTTTTGGAAATCTTTCTTTCTTTGCTTTTGGAGTCACAGCCTCCACCTCCTCTGCCTCATCTTTATTGTGATCGACCAGGTCCATCTCCTCAATTTCAATTGCCTCAACTGGTTCACTCACTTTCTTCTTTCCCTTTGCAGTAATTTTTCTTTTACTCTCTTCTAAGGCCCTTTCAAGTTCAGCCTCACTTTGCTTCATTTGACTCCTTGTAGCTCTTCCTCTTTTAGGAGGAGTCTCTACGGGGATAAAAGAGACAGCTTTTCTCTTTTTATGTGCTTTAGCGATTCCAGGGATTTTAACTCCTGAACTTTTCTTTTTCTTTGGATTCTAGCTACCAAAAGCCCTTTTTAGTAGATCTTCGAGGGGTTCCTTCATAGATGGAACAAGTTCTTGGAACCTCTTCCTCAACCTAACCAGCCCCTCAGCTGCACTTGCATCTCCAGATTCACTACCTTCTTATTCTCTCTAACTTTCTTCCTCCTCAATACCTTCCTCACTCCATATCACCATTGCCCATGTTCCCTCAGTCAATCCAATAGGAGTAGGTGAAGATTCAATCACTCATTTTTCTCCCTTTCCCCTCACATCTCATGTATTACCCTCACTCTTTTCTTCTTTTCCCTTTTTATTTTTACCACCAATTCAATAGACTCGGGCTCTACTCCTGCTATAGTACAAACAAGAACAAATCAATTCTCCAGATTTTCAGCCACATCAGAAATTACGTAAGTGTTTAGCCCAGAAGTTACTTGTTCCGCTTCAGACGAAACAAGTTCTTCCCCCTCAGCTGCAAACTTGAAAGATTCTTCTGATTTTTTGGGGTTCTCTTCTTGACTGGCCTTTAATTTCTCGTATAATTTCTTTGATAGTTCACTGCCAGCCATTGTTTTATGAGCAAGAACCTTGACTCGTCCTTTATTGGAGGTAGGGGTGGTTGAAGGTGTGGGTGATGGTTCTTTGGGTGGTGAAGAAGGGTTTTTATAAATGTTTGCCATTGATGTGTGTATTACAGATGTATGTGTAGAAGATATGAGAGAATATAGAGAGAATTTTGGCGTCTTGAAAGATTAGAAATGAAGAAATGGTTAAAGTCTAATCTATTTAAAGAGGGAGAGTTGGAGTGGGTAATGGCTACTACTTGAAGTTCAGAGTTTTAATCAATCTGGGAAAGTCAGTTTGAATGGACGTTGGACTCTTCCCTAGATTCTAGGCAATTATGGCCCGTGGGACTCTTTTTGGTGAAATTGGTTTGTTTGTAACGGATAGAGTTGAGGGAGATTGGGATTAAGTGGGACTCTCTTTTTATCATGATTCAAATACAATTATTTCATAATATGCGGAGAGGAGAGTACATACCATGTAATCTTGATGAACCAGGTTCTTCACTGAGAATTCTCTTGTGTAAGTCTGAATTTTTCAAGAAAATAAAGATAATATCATTAGAGATTAATGAGACATTTTAGCAAATGGCACAAGAGTCTACTAATAAAAGTATGAGACTGAGCAAAATCTAATCTAATTATTTACAAAATTCACAAATTATCTAGCCAATTATTGAGTTAGAACTGGTTCCTTTAGGTGATAATAATCATCCCTAATTCTAACATGTTCCTTTCAAAGTGATGTCTACTTATGAAGATGTCATCTATTTGCTTGTCAGTAGCACAAAATTCCACAGTAATCAAACCTTTCTCATAGTTGTCCCTCAAAAAGTGATGCCTAACATCTATGTGCTTAGTTCTTTTATGATGAACCGGGTTCTTGGTCATACTAATTACGCTAGTGTTATCACAAAAAATGGGGATACAACCTATATCAATTCCAAAGTCCATTAATTGATGTTTGATCTAACACAATTGAGCACAACATGAGGCATCAGCCACATACTCAACTTCAACAGTAGACAAGGCGATATAATTTTGCTTTTTGGTGGCCCAAGACACAATACATGAGCCAAGAAAGTGTGCCATACCTGAAGTGCTCTTTTTATTCACAAGAAAACCTGCATAATCAGCATCAGCATATCCCACTAAGTTGAAATTACTACCTTTTGGATACCATAGGTAGAGATCAGTGGTGCCTTTTAGGTATCTCAATATCCTCTCGACAGCTGTCAAGTGAGACTCCTTTGGATTTTCCTGAAATCTAGCACAAAGGCCTACATTGAAAAACAATGTCATGTCTACTAGCAGTGAGATATAACAAAGAGTCAATCATTCTCCAATATATCTTCTGATTAACAGATGAACCAGGTTCATCTATATCCAATTTTGTGGCTGTTGCTATAAGAGTGTTAATTTTTTTGGAATTTTCCATTTTAAACCTTTTAGGAACTCCTTCACATACTTCTCCTGATGCATCATAGTTCCATTTGAATTTTGTTTAATTTGTAAGCCTAAGAATAAATTAATCTCACCCATCTCATTTCAAATTCACTCCCCATTAGCTTAGCAAATTCTTTACTTACCTATCTGTAGTTGCTCCAAAGATTATATCATCAACATATATTTGAACTACCAAGAGATCTTTACCTTTTTCTTTCAAGAACAAAGTATTGTCAATTTTACCTCTCTTGTAGCCATGCTCAAGCAAGAATTTAGACAATCTTTCATACCATGCTCTTGGAGCCTGCTTGAGCTCATAAAGTGCCTTGTCATGCTTGTACTTATGATCAGGGCATTCCTTGCTTTCAAAGACAGTAGATTGCTTGACAAACACTTCTTCCTTTAGATAGACATTGAGAATGGATATTGACAAAAAAAGTACTTCCTGTGATTAGTGAGTCAGTTAACTTATTAAATGTTGAGTTTAATTTTTATAATATGCTAATAATGAAAAAAAAAGTGCTCTTTATGGAATAAATAATAAATGATGCTATTTTTTAAATAATAGTTAAAGAAGGATCAAGCGTATAAAAAAGCCAGAGTAACAGGGCAAGGGACTAAGAGTCCAAAAGCGGGTAAAAAATTTCGGTTTTTCAGTTTAATAAAAAACCGAACCGTTAAAACCAATCGCCGACCGAACACCGAACTTTTTAAAACTATAAACCGCAAACCGACCGAATAAAATAAAAAATCGAAACCGAATAAACCGAAATTTTTGATTCGGCCGATTTTTTCGGTTCGGTCGGTATTATGCCCACCCTAACTCTGAATAAATTTAAATAGCAATCCTAAAAGTGGCTACCTGGTACCATTTCCTCTTAATATGCACACCAAATGAAGGTCAAAATAGTACGGACTAGCCAGTTTTCAGACTGGTAATTGAAAAATAGTCAGCGTTTGCAAAGTCATTGAAAAATAGCCACTATTTTGCTGCAATACGGAAAGTTCCAACATAATATACTGGATATTGTTGCACCTGTGTATGAACTTCCAGGATATTATGTTGGAACTCCAGCACAATATACTGGAGATTGGAACACCTGTGTATAAACTTCCAGCATATTATGTTGGACCAGTATATTATGCCGGAAGTTCACATGTAAAAAAATTCGAACTCCGGTATATTATGCTGGAATATTTTCCGGATTTTGAACAGTGTTTTCATTCAGATTTATCTTTACATGAAAAATGACTATATTTTGATTATTTTTGAAACCGTGGCTATTTTTCAATTCACTGGTAAATCTGGCTATGTTTGAACTAATACAGATTCGGCCCAATAAATGAACTCCAAAATCGAAAACCAGCCCAAACCAAAGCCTGCTTACAGAAATATCCACTTGACGAGTTCCCTTCATCCTATCGTCGGAATATTGCCAAAGCAAAAAAACAATTCAACACCTTATCCCCTCCCTGTTTCTAATCTTCTAGCAAAAACCCTGCAAAAACCTCTGTCAAATAATGAACTGAAAACTTCAGAAGTTTTATTAACCCCAGTTGCTTTTATACTCTTAAAATATGGCCATGGAGTTGTGTTCAACTTTCAAACCCAACTCATTTGATCTCTCCTTTTCATCCTCATTTTCACACATTTCTCTCCAAACCCATGTAAAAAGTTTCAAACTTGCACCAAAAATTCATGTTCTAGCAGTTGCAGTAGACCCAAAAGAGCTCCCTCAAAATAGTCCACAAAGACTCCTCAAAGAATTAGCAGAGCGTAAAAAAGTAGTATCCCCTAAAAGAAAAGTACCCCCAAAAAGATTTATCCTTAAACCCCCTTTAGATGATGCTAAGTTAGCTGAAAGATTCCTTAATAGTCCACAATTATCTTTAAAATCATTCCCTTTATTGAGTTCTTGTTTACCTTGTTCAAGACTCAATAATGCTGATAAAACTTGGATTGATGAGTATTTGCTTGAGGTTAAACAAGCTTTAGGGTACCCTTTAGAGCCATCTGAAAGTTTTGGGGACGAAAATCCAGCGAAACAATTTGATACATTGTTGTATTTAGCGTTTCAGCATCCTAAGTGTGAGAGGACTAATGCGAGGCACGTGAGGTCGGGGCATTCAAGATTGGGTTTTTTAGGACAGTATGTTCTTGAATTGTGTTTGTGTGAGTTTTTCTTGCAAAGGTATCCTAGGGAGTCGCCCGGTCCAATGAGGGAAAGGGTGTATGCTTTGATTGGGAAAAGGTATCTGCCTAAGTGGATTAAAAATGCTAGCTTGCAGAATTTGATTTTTCCATATGATGATATGGATAAGTTAAAGAGGCTCGATAGGGAACCGCCTGTCAAGTAAGTTATACTATCTTGGTTCTTTGATTTGCATTTGGTAGTTGCTGTTCTATTTCAGTTGGATACATAGGCCAGAAAAAAGCTATGTTAATGAACTCTATAAAATATAATCGGATTCGTTTAGTTTTATTTCATCATTTCACTTTTCATGTAGTTGCAGATTTTTTGGTGGAACCTTGATAATTGTACTCGTTTAGTTTTAGTTCATCATTTCATGCTCTTGAATAATTTATTTGTAATCCCTGTGTGCATGCCCTACACTTTAGCAGCACTAACGTGCCCCGCCCCGCCGTTCCACTCCCCCACCTCTCAGCAGTCAATAGAACTCCTTTCCTTAGTTCAGGAATGATCGTCATGTTCGACCATTAAACAGTGTGGTTGATGAGTTTTTCTTCCCAAAATATGAGCTTTTTAATCCACCTTTTTTTTTTAAAAAGTATGAGCTTTATTGCATGATCCGGTAGACCTAAGTTAGGATGTGGGAATGCCTGAACTGTTTCATGATAATAGTATGTGGAGTGGAAGTATCAGAATAATTTTGGAAACACAAAAGAAGGTGGTATTGTTAGGAAGAGAAGAACTTTGATCAAGATGGCATACTTAGGAGTCGACAAAGCTTATACTGAAAATGTTAAAGTAGATTGAATTAGTTTGGATAGTGACTACAGTAGAAATGTCTACATTCGGTGCTTTTTATGTCCCCATTAATAGGTTAGGATGCATAAAGCTATATATGTGTTAAGAGGTCATTCTGGTTCATGTATTTCCTGCAGCTGCCCCTCGCCTTTTTACTGACCATGGGTGGACATGTTTGTCATTAACTCTTTTCCGAATATTTCAAGGAGGTACATCGAAAGGAAAGGGCGATAATTCCTCTTCTAATAAGAGGGTTTGGGATTTCCAGACTATGTACTTTGAACTATAATATATCATATACCCTTTTCGGAAAGAAAAAGAAACTTTAATATTCCCTGTACAGGTCTCCTTTGCTAGCACCTGTTTCTCTGACGCTCTTCTGTCTCCTGAATTTTGTAACCATATAAGCTTTGTGTTCTTGTGATGTTATATAGCTGCCTAGTTACTATAACTTTCTCATACTGGCTTGGATTCAATGATTATATTGGCAGATCTGTGTTCTGGGCTTTGTTTGGAGCAATATACTTGTGTTTTGGGATGCCTGAGGTTTATCGTGTCCTATTTGAAGTGTGTGGAATGGATCCTGAGGCTGAAGATTGCCAGCCTAAATTGAGGAGACAGTTGGAAGATGTAGACTATGTCTCTGTAGAATTTGAAGGGAGAAAGCTTAGTTGGCAGGATGTTGCTTCTTATAAGGCAAGATCTGAACATATATCTTATATAGCTTTCTATGTTATTCACTCGATCTTTCAGGGCACATTTCTGTTAAGCGTCTTTCTCCTCAGTTCCTATTTTCCAGTATCTCTCTTTTATATTACTCTACTTGTACTCTTAAGAATGCTTTTGCTACCGTTGGTTAAAAGTGGAACCCTGAAATCCAATGAATGGACTAGCATTTCCTATAAGTTAACTAAGCATAGTGAGTAACTGCTGAAATGCTTCTTGCCCACTATGTCGGCTGTTGTTATAGCAAATTTCTTATATTTGATGCAGAACAAGTCCTGGTGCTTATAATTATCATGGATTCATACCCTAATTTTTCTCTAACTTTCTCAAGTGACTAAAGAGTGTTCTTTTTGGATAAATTTCTAATAACTTAAAGATACTGACTGAAACAAGCAACAATATTAGCCTCCTCTTGAGAGAAAGCAGGGGAAAAAACGGGAGAAAGAAAAGGATGAACTGTCACTTCTCTAGTATCAATCGCATCGTAAAAGTTGAGGATCACATGCCAGAGGCTAGTGTACGGGGTACATACGGAGTATAACGTGATACATATCTCGTTATACAAATGCTGTTATTCCCTTTGAAGTTAAGTGGATGGATTTTACCCCCATCCTTTAGATCTTTAGTAGTTTAAGTAGTGTCTCCTTCTCTGGCTCGTTAAAGACTTCTAACCAGGTTAATGCATATTATTCACCTTGATATAAATTGCTTCTTCAAATACATCAGTGCAAACAATTGCAACTTGAAGAAAGAAAATGACCATCTCAATTCAAATTGCTTATTCATTTTTGCATTTATGATTGACAGCCTCCGGAGGATGCTCTTTTTGCACACCCACGGGTTTTCAGGGCATGCGTTCCACCAGGTATGCATAGGTTCCGTGGTAATGTATGGGATTATACCAGCAGACCTCAAGTTATGCAGACATTGGGATACCCATTGGCAATGAATGATAGGATCCCTGAGATTACTGAAGCCAGAAATATTGAACTTGGACTTGGTTTACAGGTATTTACTCTATTATGCGGAACATGTACGCATCACTACTTTTCTCGTTCTTATTGGAACTATGGATTAGTAAAGCTTGTATATTTTGAATTTCTAAACTTAGCAGACGTTTAACAAGTAAGGAGTTATAGTAGAGTACAAACTGCATATGCCTTTACGGTGTCGATTCCTATTTAGCCTTCTGTTATTATTATGGCCATGCAACTTTAACTATCTGCTGGAGGTCAATTATCAATTCCAATCTTTTTGTTTACTTTACCCGGAACTTTTCTTCTGTATTTCCAGATCCATAATTGTGTCCATGTTTAAATTATTGTTCCCCTCCTGTTTGAAAGACCTTACATTCTTTTACTCCATTTTGATTTAAGTCTCATTGTCTATGGTCTTTGTTTATATATCAGTGTCATGTCTCTTTCCATAAATCTAGCATGAATATTCTAGTTTGCAATCTCTTAACTGACCTATTCTGTGAATTTTTCTGCTATATAAACTACAGCTCTCTTTCTTGCACCCATCAAAATACAAGTTTGAGCATCCAAGGTTTTGCTATGAGCGGCTAGAATACCTTGGCCAAAAAATTCAGGTACTATTTTTCAAATTAGTTTTCTGATAATAAAGAGGACAAAGTTAGCAAGCTAATATGCAGCAAACGATTGACTAAAATAAGCCAGCGGTGATTCAGGAACTCCTATTCGCCTGTGCATGTATAAAATTCTGCTGAGTATGATACATTTTTGTGGTATGTGCATCTGAGATGAGCTTAAATGGAGCGGCATGGTCAGTGAGGATTCATATAACCGACCCTAACTTGCTTGTGATTGAGGCATAGTTGTTGTTGTGCTCGTCTATGGCGCATAAACTAGTTTAGAATGCTTAAGTCAGCCTGAGAGAGTGTCTCTGTATTCTGCTTTGTATGTCATCATCTCAGCTCATCATTAAATAAAAAAAGAAAAACAAAACTTGCTTCACTAATTCTTGGAGGATTTGTTTTTTTGAAAAGTACCAATCAATAACTTCAGCTCCAATTGTCCATTCTTTCAGTATCATAAATATGAAGCAAGAATGTTAATAATAGATTAAGATTGTACTCTAAATGATGTACTTTATATTCATTTAACCAAAAGCCCATAGATAGTATATTTATACTTTCTAAATATATCTATTATTGTCATTAACAAATTCATCAAAGGAAAGCAGTTTGTCTTTCTTTTGTAGCAAGTTTTGGGAAATACCTCAAAAGAAAAGCAAGAGAAAGTGACAGGTAAAGACAATGTTTAACTAATTAATGCGGTATACTGTTCTCTGTAATTATTATTTGATTAAATATTAATGGATTTCTGATCTATGAGCCTAAGTTTAGGTGGCAAACCATTGTTTTACATAATCCATAAATGGGCTGTAATAACTAATAATACAATCGGAGTTTTGTTACATTCTAACTTTGGAATAGAACTTAACCAGAAGATCTTGTGAGAAGTATTGAAAGGGGTTTTTAGAACTTCATTGGAAGATGGTAATGCACTCCTTGACCTCTCCATAAAGCAGTTTTTTCTATCTCCTGTAGAAGACGAGCTCACCTGTCTATGGGCACCTCTTAGGGTTAATAACCAAATCCTCGTCTTAGAGACCTATAGAGTGTGGCAATGTCTGTAAAAAGGAAGAATTGTTGTACGGGATTGCATTGCTGCATAAAAGGGATAGTATTGAGATTTAGTTGGTTTATTTGGTCCATTTGAAGTTTTGGATTTATATATACATGAAGGTATATAGTCTGTACCCTTCGTCAGTAGTTTCTTCAAGAAGCTACTTTCAGCTATTAAAAGAAGAGAGACTATTTTTTTTGCATAGGATCTGACAATCTTGATCCTATCGTATGGATTTCCTGGATTTTCTTGTTCTTGTGGACTAAGATCTGTGTCAAATAAAATGGTTCAGTGATTGTCCAACCATGATGTCTTAATTATCAATTAGGCACTTGCACCGTGGGTCTCTGCGTCCCAAGGTGGTTCACCAGTTTAGCTGCAAAAGTGCTATATTTGAGGATTCCACAATTGTCCATTTCTTCGTGTCTAATATAATGGGCTTTAGTTAGTTACATCTTAGTTTGACGACCACTGACTACCCACTCTGCCTAAAATTATGGAAAGTAGTATTTTATCCTTTCTTAGAATTGCTGAAGTAGGTAGTTGTTTACTTTTTCGTAAAAGCAGTCCGTCCATTGTTAATCAAGCATTGGTTAGAGTGTAAAATTCGTAAAGGTAGAAAGAGCTTAACTTCTAAAAATTGAAGCTCAGTGACAATGGTTTTGCCCTTTTAGGTAGTTGTAATATTTCAGTCAGATTTCTTTGGTTGCATTGCTTTCTTTTATTCCATTTTCTGGTTTGTATTTGGGTCACGATCTCGATACAGGAAAAAGAAACCACTTTTCTGTCCATTTGACAGGAAAAAGTTCCGGTTTTCTCTAGTTAAAGAACGATTGTTAATGGACACTCAGTGCCTACCCTGTCTGCACAAGCATAACAGTTTTCTTTCAAGTTCAGTGGTAGCAATAGTTGATGGTTTCCTTCTCGTGATACAGGATTTGGTAATGGCGGAAAGGTTACTTATGAAGCATCTCGACGCTCCTGGGAGATGGTTGCAAGAGAAACACCGACGTATCTTGATGAACAAATTCTGCGGGAGATACTTGCGAGAAAAGAATCTCCATCGCTTGATCATTTATAGCGAAGAGGTTCAGGATGCATTCGAACATAACCGTAGGCTCAGAAATCCAGCTACAACTTCTGTTCAACAAGCTATTCATGGACTCTCTTATGCTATATATGGGAAGCCGGATGTAAGGCGCCTCATGTTTGAGGTTTTTGACTTTGAACAGATCCAACCTAAGGTGGTGTGAGTACTAACAGAGAGAGATTGTATTATCTGTCTAATCCAATTGGTTGGTGATGTTATATTATGTGTCTTCCCTAATTTGTTGGCATAAATAGGATTGAAATTTTTAGTAACTAGTTTAGCGACTTTTGCAAGTTGGTCATAGGCCTTAAGCGTGTTGGAGATGACAGAGCACGGTAGAAATGAGAACGTTATTGAAATGACAACCCTGGTGAAAATGAAATATCTTCGTAATCCAGCGAAAATCTGGGGGATGATATTTTCCGTTTGGTATTGGTGTTGAGAATGAGCCTAGTATATATCTGTATATACTAGATCGCTTCTGCCCGTGCATAGCACGAGCCCAATATTGTAGAATATGGAATTACTATTTGTGATTAATTTATTTTGATATGAAATTGCATAGAAGAGACAGAAATTGAGGCATCATTGGAAAGGGGCACAATATTCACATCCATGAGAATACTAAATATATATATATTAACATATATTTATTTACACTAAATGATGCCAAGCCCGTGCTGAGTACGGACCCAACGTTGTGCTTATGAAGTAGCACCTTACAAATAAATTTAAATTACTGCAAACTAAGCTAACTCAAATGGACCTACCAGAGCTTAGCACTCTTATTTTTTATTTTATTATTTTATCAGAGTAGAACATTTTCAGGTTTGTAGTTAAGTTTAAAGACTCTTGGATAGAGATAGTACACTTTTATTTTACAAGATGAAGCTTAGTTGATTTGGTGCCTATAATCTGAGCATTGGAGTTAGCACAATAAATAATATCGTATCCAAGTTATCAGTTCGCATAAACAATGATCTTTAGAAAATAAAACTACTTTCAGATGCCTTTTCACTTTCTAGGCTCTAGCGGGCAAAGGTCATCCCTACAACCATCATTGATCGGGTATGACAGGTTTTGAGACCAATATAGTATCAAGATAGTCTAATTTTCCCTTCAGCTCGATTTTGCATGGAGCTAACTCATCTCGAGCATCCAACAAAGATATATGCGCTCCATTCTGCGAGCATGGAAGTTTTAAATTATTAGCCAATAGATCATTACAATAATGCGTTAAAACTTTCATCATACAAAGAAACATCCTACTTATGATGCTTGATAATTGAGCTTCTCCACTAAGTACACAAACGAAAGAACTACAACAAATTAAGTGTTATTTTACAAGTGGGGCCTGGAGAGGATAATGTGTACACTGACTTTACCCCTACCTTTAAGAAGGCAGAAAGGTTTATTTTGGTAAACCCTCGACTCACAAAAGATTTGAAAAAAAGGGGTAACAACACAAGCAAACCAATCGGAAAATACAAATGAAGCATTGATGTAAATTCACGAGGCCCCTCTTATGGCCTACGTACCAAATCTAGTAGAATTTAGCTAATATTAACATCGAAAGTAGAAAAAGAATAATAGTCAACATTAATTTAGATCAAGATAAAAACAATGATATTTCATTTTCTATATTTCAGATAGGGGATTTTACTTATAACAACATCAATTAAAGTACTTACCTTTTTGATATATTCACATTAGTTATAATTACAATAATTGATACCTAATTTAAAACTTGATGATGATAATGATTTACATTTTGAGCTTGTAAAGTTTTTGAGTAGCTCCAACAATAAATTCAAAGTATTTAGTCCCTTTTCTCGAATGAAGCGCATGAATTTGGAGAATCTATTTTATTTTAATTCTTGAAGCCTGTTGTATAACAACCTTTAATCCCTTAGAGGTCTTAGACATGCATAGTAAAAGGAGGAGCAGGGTAGTTCAGGAAGAAGTTGCATAAACTATTACCTCATCTTGAGTTTCATAAACCTATCAACTTTTCCTAGCCCCCCTCCACATACCTAATATTCTAGAATTTGTTAAGGTTCTTGTCATGTTATTCGTCGATGACATAGTTCTGATTGATGAGTCGCGAGCCGGTGTTAACGAGAGGCTGGAGGTTTGGAGACAGGCTCTTGAGTCTAAGGGTTTCAAGCTGAGCAGGACGAAGACGGAATACCTGGAGTGTA
>AWOL01S0005534.1:0-13723 GCA_000715115.1 Nicotiana otophora | reverse complement strand
ATAAAGAAGGCCCATCCCGGCCAAGGACGGGAACTCACCGGAACTAAAGAGGTATGCCCCCTTATTATCTGCTCATAATTTTTTTTTGTCACATACAAAAATAGTCTACGCTCTTGAGAATCTCAGAACAAAGGTAAAATGGCTGCCGAGGATGAGATCAGACCCGAACACCAGAAAATTCGACGCCCTTTGTGAGTTCCACCAGGACTGTGGGCACAAAATAGAAGATTGCATGAACCTTAGACAAGAAGTCGTAAACATGTTGCGGCAAGGGCACTTCAAAGAGCTGCTAAGCGGTAAGGGGAAAACTAACTTCGCCAGAGGGCATGAACATCAAGGCCCGCCAAGGCCGCCATCGCCATATCATACTATTAACATATTCATCGGTGGTGGCGATGATGCCTCTATCAACGGCGTGAATTTCACCACCACTCACAAAGCTCAAACAGTCTATCACCCGTGAATGACACGACAAACTTGAAGAAAGTATCATCTTCGACGAGTCGGATGCCGACGATTTGAATTTTCCTCATAATGATGCCCTCGTTATTACTTTACATATTTTAGATACTGATGTCAAACGCATCATGGTGGATGATGGAAGTGGTGCATGCATTATCCATCCCCGAGTCCTTACTTAAATTAGACTCGAGGATAAGATAGTGTCGTGCTGCATCATGCTAACCGGTTTTAATAATGTAGTTGAGCGGGCGTCCAAGGAGATTACACTCCCCATCTTGGTCGGCAGTGTGACACTAGAGATGATGTTCCACATCATGGACCAAGCCACTGCATACAACGCCATAGTGGGGCGACCATGGATACATCCCATGAAAGCCATCCCCTCCAGCCTATACCAAGTAATTAAATTCCCAACATCATAAGGAATATTCAACATACTCGGGGAACGACGCACATCCCGGGAATGCTACAGCATTGCCTTGGATGCAGTGCGACCCAACAGAAAAAAGACAAAGAAAAAGAGTCATAGAAATTAATAGGGAATAGATCGGGGACGTCATCACGGATCCCGAAATGATCGAGGTAGCTGACTCGACCTCATTCAATTGGACCTCAACGACCACATCAAAAAGGCCTATATCGGCTGCAAACTCCAAGAACCAGGTAAAATCAGTCAATTTTTAATAACTAATGCAAATTTGTTTGCCTTCAGCCATGCAAATATGTTGGGCATCCCAAGGGAAATCGCCATACACAAATTGAACGTCGACTCGTTCCACCCCCCAGTAAGACATACCAGGTGCAAATTCATCCCCGCCGTCAATGATGCAGTTTGCGAGGTAGTGGAAAAATTGTTAGAGAACGATTCCATCAAGGAGTCGAAGTACCCTAAGTGGATCACCAATGTAGTGATGGTAAAAAAGAAAAATGGGAAATGGCAGATGTGCGTAGACTTCACAGACTTAAACAAAGCATGTCCAAAGGATTCGTTCTCATTACCTCACATCGACCAACTCATTGATGCAACAGCCGGGCACACGCTGTTAAGTGTTTAGGACACTTACTCCGGCTATAACCAAATCCTTATAGAGGAAGAAAACTAGGAGAAGACCACGTTCATCACCCACCAAGGAACGTACTGTTACAGGGTCATGGCCTTTGGTTTGAAGAACACGAGGGGCCACATATCAAAGATTGGTGACAAAGATGTTCAAAGACCATTTCGGTAAGACCATGGAAGTATATATAGACGACATGTTCATCAAATCCATAAAAGCAGAGGACCATATCGACCATTTAAATAAAGCTTTCGACGTACTAAGATGGTACGGGATGAAGTTAAACCCGAAGAAATACGCGTTTGACATAACCTCGGGAATATTCTTGGGTTTTTTGATGTCATAACGGAGGATCGAGGTCAACCCAGACCAGATCAAAGCTATCGAAAGGATACTCGAGCTCTTGACTACCAAGAACCAAGTCCAAAGGTTGACAGGTCGAATTACCACCCTATCAAGATTCATCTCGCGATTGTCGGATAGATGTCACAAATATTTTGATGTAATCAAGAAGGACAACGGCCTCAAATGGACTCCCGAGTGCGTCCAGGCTCTGCGAGAACTAAATGCATACCTATTATCATCATCCCTGCTTTTAAAACCCGAACCTGAGGAGCAACTCCTCGTCTATCAAGCCGTCTCCGAGGTAGCGGTAGCTGCAGTCTTGATCCACGAAAATAAAGGTATGCAATATCTCATCTATTACATCAACAAGACACTCATCGACGCCGAGACAAGGTACCAGCACCTCAAAAAATTGGCTTTGGCCCTAGTCGTAGCTTCACGAAAGCTTAGACCCTATTTCCAATGCCACCCCATCTCGGTCGTCACAACCTTTCCCCTAAGAAGCATTTTACATAAACCCGAGTTGTCGGGGAGGTTGGACAAGTTGGCCATCGAGCTAAGTGAGCACGATATCACATACCAGTCGCGAATGGCGATAAAGTCGCAGGTGCTCACTGACTTCATCGTCAACTTCAGTGCGAAAATAATGACTGAAGTCGAGAGGGAGGCTGTGCAAGCTTCCCTCCAAACACAGGACCTCTGGGTCCTATACACCGATGGCACATCCAATGCATCAGGGTCCAGACTAGGACTCATACTCGAGGTCCCTACGAGCGAAAGCATTCGCTAGTCCATATGATGCCCGAATATGACTAACAACGAGGTCGAGTATGAGGTCGTAATCGCAGGGTTGAGGATAACACTCAAGTATGGGGCGAAGTGGTTGAAACTCGGCTATGACTCCCAACTCGTAGACAACCAAGTCATAGGGGCTTACCAAATCAAAGAACAAAGGTTGAAAAAATGCCATACTGAGATCTGCAAGCTACCGCCCGAGTTCGATGAATGCAAGCTCGACCAGATTTCACGGGCTCAGAATGCCGAGGCAGATGGCCTCGCCAAGTTGGCCTCAGCTACCAAAAGCATCACGACCGGTGCCAAAAGCATAGTCCACCTCCTCAACTCGTCATTAGCCCAAATCGAGGTAAGAACCATAAACTTGTCTTGGGATTGGCGCAATCGTGTTATCGCCTACTTGCAAGACGACACACTTTTAAGCGACAAGAAAGAAGCCAAGAAACTAAGAACTCAAACGGCCAGATACAACCTCCTCCATAGGGACCTATACAAGAGAACTTATGGCGTCCTCCTGGCAAAATGTTTGGGCTCAAACCAGATTTAGCGCGTCCTCGAGGAAGTCCATGAAGGCCACTGCGATGCTCACTCCTGCAGCCGAGCACTAGTCAGATGCCTTATACGGACGGGATACTATTGGCCCATTATGAAAAAGGACACTGCAGACTTCGTGAGGAAATACAAACAGTGCCAAAAATACAATCCAATTATTCACCGGGAGATCAGATGTGACAACAGACCACAGTTCACGGGAAAGAAAACCGCTGAGTTCTTCGAGAAATATAATATCAAGAGGATACTCTCAACCCCGTATCACCTAGTGGGTAATGGGCAAACAGAATCCTCCAATAAATCCATACTAAACATCATGAAGAAAAAGCTCGAAGACGCCAAGGGACTATGGCTGAAAATATTACCAAGAATATTATAGGTGAATAAGTGATTGGACCGAGGTCAGCAAGACTGAAGTCTAATAGACGTAATCGAGACCGAGGTCGAGCACTTTTGACAGAGTTATAACGACTGGTGTTAAGATAGGACTTAAAGGAGAATATTCTAGTGGATATTCTCTGCATTTGTACTATTAGGGTTTCTAGGAACATGTTCCCTATAAATAGAAAGAGACATAGTGATAGGAGACATGTGATATTCATTTTATAAAGATACTTTTACTTCAAAGAGAGAATCAGATTCCATGGCAAGCATACAAACATCACCTTATAGCCTATTTGGCCAAGCTTTTTCAAGGCTAAAAGTATTTTTTTTCAAAGTTGAATTGTTTGACCAATCTTTTAGAAGAAAAAAAAATACTTTTGAGTAGAAACAAAATTAGTTTTGAAGAAGCACAAAAAAAAATAGCATCTCTTCAGAAGTACTTTTTTGAAAAATACTTTTGAGAAAAATACACTTAGAACATTTTTTATAGCTTGACTAAATAATAATTACCACTCAAAAGTAATTTTTAAATTAAATAGTCAAAAAATTAAAAATACTTTTGAAAAAAATATTATCCGATTTTAGAAATTTGGCCAAATAAGTTTGGCCAGGCTATTAGTGTCACGCCCACCCATACATTGGTCCAGGTCCAGGGAGCAGTGCATCAAGCTTACACCCAAGTGGCCAAAAGTCGATCTAACACTCCCCACTTGTTCTCCAGAAATAGCATTCTCCTCTCCTCTAC
Organism: Nicotiana otophora; assembly: GCA_000715115.1. NCBI lineage: Eukaryota > Viridiplantae > Streptophyta > Magnoliopsida > Solanales > Solanaceae > Nicotiana > Nicotiana otophora. The sequence continues at coordinate 9,382 of AWOL01S0005534.1, read as the reverse complement.
CTTTGAAATCATCTACTTCTCTATAATATACTGAGAATCGCTGTTGATTACTTCACCGGCGGTGGCTTCACATGGAAGATGCTGCCTTCAATTTCTTCTAGTGTGTGCCGTCCTTGTTGCTTATCGTGCACCTCTTGCCTCACCTCCTGACTTCCTACAGCCCGTCGCTACTTCTGCTACCGGAAATTTCATCAGTTTTGGTAAGATCAACAGCTCTGAACCGGTGATTGACGGTAAAATTATGTCAAAAGCTCGTGTTTACACCGATGTCAATGTGCTTCGCCCGAGGGAATATTGGGATTATGAAGCCCTTACTGTTCAATGGGGGTAATTTTTCTGCTTCTTTTATTTATCTTTAATCACCTATTAATTGATAATTTGAATTATGTAATTTATGCTTTTATATCATGCTATGTCATATTTATCTAATATTTATTTAGGGATAAGAGCTTTAAGTGTTATATTGAGAACCTTAATTTTATAGAACATTTGACTCAAAAGACAATTACTTCAAGCTCTGTCCCAATTTGTGTGATGGTGTCTGACTGAGTCCCAATTTAAGTGATTATGTTTGACTGTGTCCCAGCCTATTGGACTGTGTCCTAATTTATGTGTTGATGTTTGATTGGACATAAAGTTTTAAAAAGAAAAAAATGATTTTTGAAACTTGTGGTCTAAAATAAGTCATTAGATATTTGTTTAGTTATAAATCATCTCACGAAGAGTAAAATGAGAAGTTTAAAGTCAATATATATATATATATATATATTATTCTTTTTGGGACTGACTAAAAAGGCTTACATTGGGAGTGAGGGTATTTATTTACTTATTTTTTTTTGTTATAGGGATAGGCCCTTTAAGTGTCAGATTGAGAACCTTAATTTTATACACTTTTGTCTAAAAAGACAGTTATCTTGTATTGGGAACGAAATTCATGTAGCCCAACCTGAGTGGTGTGCGTTGAGGTATAGTTGATTGATTGATTGGCTGATTGCTGAAGGAAATTTGTGGGTGTTTCAGTATGGATGTTGGTTTGGCTGATAAACTCCTAATCTTGAACGACAAAAGCAAAAGGCTTTTTTTTTTCAACATTTGGGGAAATCATTTATGATGTTTTCTAGTTGATGTGAAATGTTTGCAAGGAGGCAAATTTTCAATCTTTTGCATGAGTTAGTTGTGATTATTTCTTTTCATTGTTAGGTTAAAGCCTATGGCTTTAGGGTTGGGCTCTAAATACAATGTTTTCATTTCTAACATTTAGAAATGTTTAAAATTTGCTGGAAATTGATATATTGCATATACTATGCATGTATGCTACATTTCGTTTCATTTCCGGAGGCTGGTGCCTGGCTACAGTCTGTTAACACAAATCCTTGTGCCAGTTTTATCTGGAAGTAAATCATCTTGTGTACTCTATATTAAGTCAAACGAAATTGGAGGAGGCTATTAAGACCTTATCTTGCTAAAACGGAAGCGTAATCCAGGTCCTTGCTCAGCTACTTGCTATACGTACAAATGGTTAAAAACATTTCATTTGGCATTAAGTCATTGGTGATTTACTTACTTGAGTATAGAACAATTCAAAAGAGACTATAAAACCTTCTCTTGCTAAATTGAGAGCATGTATATTGTAAATCTAAGTCCTCTGTTTCAGGGATCACGTCAGCAGGCCTCCTTTGTCAATTGATCTAGCCTCCTCAAATGGTATTAGGATGATGATACAATTAATTTCATTAGATTTTGTTTCAGTTCACAATTCTCACTTTGACTAGTTCAACTTTAATGCAACCTATGATGCTGTATTATTCTCATCAATTTTCCTCATGTTTCATTATTCCAGTGATCAGGATGACTATGAGGTTGTTCGGAAAGTTGGAAGAGGAAAATATAGTGAAGTTTTTGAAGGTATAAATGTTAACAGCAACGAAAAGTGCATAATCAAGATCCTGAAACCTGTCAAGAAGAAAAAGGTATGAATTCTTGTATTTTCAACTTATGTTACTGGTATTGAATGTAACAGATGGCTTCTTTGTGTTTTAATTGAGTAACTCCTTTAAAATTCTGCTTCACAGAGAAAAAGGAAACTAGTCCTTTTGAATAAAAACAAATTTTCTTCTCCAAAGAAAAAGGAAACTAATTGTTATGCTAGAAAAAAGAATTCCTGTAAAATTAGTCATTTCCTATCGTGTATAAAATTCCTGCCATCTTCTTATGTACTGCATAGTAATCTTTTGCTGACCTTAACATTTGTAGAAAATCATCTATGTTAACAGCCTCATAGAAAGAGTTGTATCTTAATTTCTGCTGACCTTAACATTTGTAGAAAATCATCTATGTTAACAGCCTCATAGAAAGAGTTGTATCTATCTCGTGAAACTTGCCTATAGTCATCTATCAAATATCTGTTCATATGTGTTGATTTAGAGTCGTGGCATATCTGATAAGTAGTCAAGTAGGCAGCCTTATTCGTGTGTAACTCTGTTAGGAGTACATCAGTTTTGTTCATAGGAAATATCTGCAAAATTGGTTACGTCTGTCATGTGGAATATCTGAAATATAGGTCAATTTTTATGTGCTGGTTATATATATTTTCTCTCCTCTCCTCTCTAATTCTGTACTTCTGCAACCTAATGATTTAGTTGGAATAAGATGTGCTTTTGAATTGTTATTTGATGGTGTTATGTAGATCAAGAGAGAGATCAAAATCTTGCAGAACCTCTGTGGCGGACCAAACATTGTCAAACTCCTTGATATTGTCAGAGATCAGCACTCAAAAACTCCAAGCTTAATTTTTGAGTATGTGAACAGTACAGATTTCAAAGTACTGTACCCTACATTAACAGATTATGACATCCGGTACTACATATATGAGCTTCTCAAGGTAAAAGGATATATCTTTTGGATCATTCCTATAAAAAAAGGTTATATCTTTGGATTGCAGCCACTTTTGCTTCCCACCCCCTTGTCTGCGTCATCTCTGTCACCTTCTTTCTTTCATGTGACTGAAAATATTAGTTTTATGTATGTCTTATTATCTAGCCAAAAGCTTGTTTCTTCCATACATTTCTTTGCATGTTGGCTGTTTGCTGTTTATTTTGCACAAGGAAGAGGATCTTGGGAGTTCCTTCCAATTTTTATATGCTGAATCACCCTTTCTAATTAGAAATAAGGTTTTGGAAGCACTTGAATGTTGTGTAGATAAATTCTCATTTTCTTTTGATTGAATCTGTGGAGTAAATTCCTTGGCATTCATGTCTTAACACAGTTACAGGAGATTATGTAATTAAATTCTTGTCCCAAATTAAAAGTGAATTCTTTTTACATGATTATTTTCACTAATTCCTCGAAAAGGAATAAGCATCTCTAGACGAAGAGTTATGCAACCTGAAATTTCTTGATAACATGCTTTCTCTCGGTAATTTTTTGAATTTTAATAGCTTCTCATATGCACTCCAATCTTCTAATTGATGAAAGAGTCTGGAGTAATGATCAGTGTTGTCAAAGGCGTGCTTAAGCCCTGAAGTGAGGTGCAAAAATGTTGAGCGCTTTGCCTCGCTTAGTGGACGCTTCAGCCTTGTCATCAAGGCTCTAAGGTGTACTTTTCCCAATGAGGGTAATCCCGAAGAGGCGAGACTGAACAATTTGATATTTTAATTTATTGTAATTTTTTTAAATTTCTTTGTCCATATATTTGTTATTCGTGCTTATAATAATAATAATAATAATAATAATAATAATTATTATTATTATTATTATTATTTTTTTTGATAAGGTAAGTTGCTTTATTGAAAGGCATCAAGCAGATGCAATGATTACAAAAATAAATATGCTAGCTCCATTACAAGATGTTATGATGGGATCTTGGAGCTAGCCACTAACAAGAAAATATACCTCAAAGAGGCTAGTCAAGAGTAAGGGAGCTCAAAAAATCAAAAAAAGACAGTAGAACTATTTACATAGGACTGTTTGGCCCAACAAAAAAGACTAAGTAGGCATCTGGCCTTCAGCAAGTAAATTGGAATTCGTGCTTATAATTATTAGTCTTGGATTACACATGCATATTTATATTTTTTTTCCTCCTTTTGCGCCTTTCTTCATTAAAGCACACGTTTTATTTGCGCTTAAAGCCCGAATATACCTTAGCACGTTTTTGCGCTTTTCGCCTTTGATAACACTGGTAATGATGTACTGTCTTTTCAATATTAGCTCTTAAATTTTATTTTCCTTCTTTATTTTATGATGGGTCCATTGGTTCAAGTTACGATTTACATGCGGTTGTTTGGAGTTGTGAATTAATAACTTCGATAGCACAACCCTTCTTTGGGATACTTTGGCTGCTTGTTTGCAGATTATTTTAGGATATGGAATAGACTTAGTGATAGATTTTACGAAGTCATTATTTTGATGTAGAGTAATCTTAGACTTTGAAATTGCTAATATTTTAGAAGACGAGTGTGGAGGAGAAGTGAAGAATGTGGGTAGTGAAATACTCAACGTTGCATGTACCACAGAATGCGTACAACAATCTGGTTCTGACGATAGGGTTAAAGTCTGTCGTCAATGAAGATTAATGCTTCTGCTTACTCTCTTGTGTACTCTTGTTTTTCCAATAACTGCTTGATTAATTGGAGTTAAATAGTGTTTCAGTTTGAGGGTGAATATTTTTGGAACTGATTTATTCCTGAGAGACCTGACGTACAGCAGATTTGCATAAATGTACCAAAGGCAAGAGCCAATCCCTAATGCTCGGATCCTACTGTTTCTATCTTGAAGCTACTTCTTCCTTGCACATTCGTTGCAATTTGCTTAAGCAGATAGCTGCCTAGGTTCTATATGTTCTATTCTTGTTCTGCAGAAGGAAAAAAATGAACTTCTTGAGCTTTTCCGTGCTGCAAATGATTTGTGCGTAGTAGGGACCTTAAGTTAAAATATTTGCAGTGTTTCTTGTTTTTCAACTGACTTATACATGAAAAGTACAAATCTTTCTTGTTCTTCGAAAATGATTTTTTGTTTCTTTAGTGTGTTCGTTTCTTTGTTCTTATTCCATTATGGTTTCTCTATGAAAGGGAAGGGTTTAAAAGGAGAAAAAAGAAGATGGAGTCTTGCTTCTTTGAGTTCAATGTAACAAATGTATCTTCTTTTTTGATTTCAACGTAACTAGGTCTTGCAGGCACCAGTAGGCTCGTATTAACAAGAAGCCCATAGGAAAAGAAGGGGAAAATGGGAGGGGTGTGTGCGCAAATAGAACTGCTGGATGAAGGGTATACCATAATTGAATACTCCGTTCTACTCTGGGGGGAAGTGGTGTCCTCCAACCTGTGATGACCTCTGTTTTAGATGTCTGTTTCAGTTTCATATTGATGTTCAATTGAACCGTTCTCTAGTCTAGCAACTTGCTAACAAGAAACCCGTCGTTCACTCTACATTTAGAGTCCCCCCTCCCCCCCCTACTTCTAACAATAAAGCTTCTTGCAACAGTTGTATAGTTTGGTATTATCCTCTTCCCTGTGTACATCATGTGGAGGAAGTGGGAAATTGAAACTTCTTTATGAACCCGCAGGCACTAGACTATTGTCATTCACAGGGAATAATGCATAGAGATGTCAAGCCACATAATGTTATGATAGACCATGAATTGCGGAAGCTTCGCTTGATAGACTGGGGTCTTGCTGAATTTTACCATCCAGGAAAGGAATATAATGTTCGTGTGGCTTCAAGGTAAGGAATAATTTACTAAAACTGATTGGTGGAATAGCAGCAGTTGCTTTGCCAGCAAATTATGTCTTATCTTCAGTTTCCCTATTATAGATGTTTTCCACTTTCACTTTACTAACTCTTCTCTGAGCTATATGAGCTTTTGGTTCGAAAGCAAGTCATTCCAGTATGTCTTTGTTTAATTAGCTATTCAGTTATGAGCCACAATGCCTCACAGTACAAATGATATTTATCATCTATCTGGGGTTGGCTTTTGGAGTTCGTATTCTTCAAATCTCCATCTCAGAAGGTTTATAGTGTCACTTCCCGACCATGAGTTGTTGGTGACTGATATATTAGCAGAATTATCGTACTGGGTTTCATATTATCTACTCTTGGAGTTAAGATTGCCAAAAGCAGCTCTTGGAGTGTAAACTTTTAAAGGAATGCATCATTTTCAGTTTGTAAGTTGGATGGACTTGACAATGAAAGAATCTACTAGTGCTCCATGCTCCATAGAACAATGCTTAAACAATCAATTCTTACTTGGAGAAAGAAAATGTTTCAGGTTAAAGTTAAACAAGAACCAGTACAAGGTTAAGCTGCCTTATAGCGTAAAATTGTGGTACACAAAGTATCAATAGGTTGTAGTGGTCATTATTGGTTGTCTGTATCCCCTCTTGGTATATAAAGGCTAGTGTAGCAAGTTTGAATGTCTCTTTGCTTGTTTTTCAGATATTTCAAGGGCCCGGAACTTCTTGTTGACTTGCAAGACTATGACTATTCTTTGGACATGTGGAGTCTTGGATGCATGTTTGCAGGAATGGTGAGAAACTTTAAGCCATTACATGGTGCTCCATCCGTTCATCTTTTTTTCTGGTTTTGAGGTGGTGGGCGCTGAAACTAGGCCCCCAAGTTTTTAGGACTGCATTTTGTATTTATCCTCTTATAATTGCAGCTTATCAGGCCTATTATTCTTTATGTAGATTTTCCGGAAGGAACCTTTCTTCTATGGTCATGATAACCAGGATCAGCTTGTCAAAATTGCTAAGGTAATACCTCGAAAATAATTCTCCAGCTTGGTCAACGGTCTATAAGAGTCTTGATGTTAGGTTGATCTTGTTAACGTCAGCCAATAAAGTAGTCAGTTGTTAGTAAAAGCTGAAATGTTATCATTTATACAAGTACCGTTACCTACTTGATCCGGAGTTGACAGAGAAATTATCATTTTAGGTACTTGGAACTGATGAGTTGAATGCATATCTGCACAAGTATCAACTAGAACTTGATCCTCAGCTGGAGGCTATGGTTGGGAGGTATGATTCAGGCTCTCTTCATTAACATAGTCACAACAGTGTGTTAGCCAGCATAAACCTATCTAAATGAATTACTAGCTCCATTCCTCCTCACTTTACATGGTTGGTCCTTGGAGGGAAAAAAAAAAGATTTACATGGGTGACTTTTTCGGAGCCTGGGAATTAAATTTTGAATGAGTTACTATATTTGAGTTTTGTAGAGATATTTTAAGGTATATCGTTGGACAATTTGAAAAAGGTATAAAGATGTACAGAGAAAATTCAAAGTAATGTAGAGCAGGTTACAACACATTTAGCTTTTTGAATTTTGGTGACTTTGTCATTTAAGGAAATAGGTTTCTTTTTCCTAATATACAAATAGCTAGTGAGTCAAAGAACAAGGGATAAAAGGAGTACTAATAAATTGTGAGCTGCAACTAAATACGGTTGCTGACTTACTGAGATGATCTCAGTAGTATGAAAATAGCTAGTCAGTCAAACAAAATGGCATGGAGGGCGTACAACTAAAAGGGTTGCTGAAACGGAATAGTGACATATCTGATTGCTGTCAAAATCTTCACTTTTCCTGCAGACACAGTAGGAAGCCATGGTCCAAATTTATAAATGCAGATAATCAGCATTTAGTGTCGCCAGAGGTATGTGCTTTTCTTTTCTGTGGTAATTTTCTTCAGATAAAACCACTTTGGGTTTGCTAAAACAAATAATCTTTGCTTGGATTTTGATCCTTTAATTTTGATGTGTAATTGCAGGCTATAGATTTTCTTGACAAGCTTCTCCGTTATGACCATCAGGATAGACTTACAGCAAGAGAAGCAATGGTAATTCCATATAATTTTAACTACTATTTTGGGTGATAACTTTTTTCTCGTGTATGTTTTTGCCTGCATAACCAAATGAGTGTTGCACTGTGGGATTAGGTGACTTTTGAAAACTATCGCATTAAGACCAGAGTATGAGGAGTCAAAACATGATAAACTGTTTGCTTGTTTCTTCCACAAACGGGAAGATGCCTTAACCCCTTCTTTTGTAGGTTTTATTGGCTCAACATGATATGGCTTGTTTATTTTTGTTGTATCAGTGGGACATATATGTACGGGACAAAGGGTGTTTTGCATGCATGAGTCTGTGTAGTTGTCCTAATTTTCGATCTTGCATTTGATATCATGTGTCTGTACTGGTTCTAAGATTTCTGTGGCATAAACCTAATGTCTAATTGTTCTCCCTGTTTCTTAGGCCCATCCTTATTTCCTGCAAGTGAGGGCTGCAGAGAATAGCAGGATGAGGACGCAGTAGCCAGTTGTATTGGTCTTACTGGGAAAGAAGAAAATATGGTGTAATGTAGCATACATTGCTCTCTTCATCTATNGGGTGACTTTTTCGGAGCCTGGGAATTAAATTTTGAATGAGTTACTATATTTGAGTTTTGTAGAGATATTTTAAGGTATATCGTTGGACAATTTGAAAAAGGTATAAAGATGTACAGAGAAAATTCAAAGTAATGTAGAGCAGGTTACAACACATTTAGCTTTTTGAATTTTGGTGACTTTGTCATTTAAGGAAATAGGTTTCTTTTTCCTAATATACAAATAGCTAGTGAGTCAAAGAACAAGGGATAAAAGGAGTACTAATAAATTGTGAGCTGCAACTAAATACGGTTGCTGACTTACTGAGATGATCTCAGTAGTATGAAAATAGCTAGTCAGTCAAACAAAATGGCATGGAGGGCGTACAACTAAAAGGGTTGCTGAAACGGAATAGTGACATATCTGATTGCTGTCAAAATCTTCACTTTTCCTGCAGACACAGTAGGAAGCCATGGTCCAAATTTATAAATGCAGATAATCAGCATTTAGTGTCGCCAGAGGTATGTGCTTTTCTTTTCTGTGGTAATTTTCTTCAGATAAAACCACTTTGGGTTTGCTAAAACAAATAATCTTTGCTTGGATTTTGATCCTTTAATTTTGAGGTGTAATTGCAGGCTATAGATTTTCTTGACAAGCTTCTCCGTTATGACCATCAGGATAGACTTACAGCAAGAGAAGCAATGGTAATTCCATATAATTTTAACTACTATTTTGGGTGATAACTTTTTTCTCGTGTATGTTTTTGCCTGCATAACCAAATGAGTGTTGCACTGTGGGATTAGGTGACTTTTGAAAACTATCGCATTAAGACCAGAGTATGAGGAGTCAAAACATGATAAACTGTTTGCTTGTTTCTTCCACAAACGGGAAGATGCCTTAACCCCTTCTTTTGTAGGTTTTATTGGCTCAACATGATATGGCTTGTTTATTTTTGTTGTATCAGTGGGACATATATGTACGGGACAAAGGGTGTTTTGCATGCATGAGTCTGTGTAGTTGTCCTAATTT
>AWOL01S0005533.1:11666-56215 GCA_000715115.1 Nicotiana otophora | reverse complement strand
GCATGTTGGCTAGCAAATTCGATATGAAAGACTTAGGAGTTGCTGATGTGATCTTAGGAATCAGAATTCACAAGACTCCACAAGGTCTAGCATTATCACAGTCTCACTACATTGAAAAGGTACTTGACAGGTTCAAGTATTTGAATTTCAAAATTACCAAGACTCCAATTGACGTGAGTTATGCACTTCAAAAGAATGAAGGTGAAAGTGACTCACAATTGGATNTATTGGGAAGTTTGATGTATATCATGAATTGTACGCGACCAGATATAGCATGTGCTATTAGTAAACTGAGTCGGTTTACAAGTAGTCCCAATCACATACATTGGATGGCAATGAAACGAGTTTTGGAGTATCTCAAACATACCCAAAATTACGCTTTACAATATAACAAATATCCCTCCGTGATCGAGGGATATAGTGATGCAAATTGGATCACTAGATCATCTGAAGTTAAATCCACAAGTGGATATGTTTCCACAATTGGGGGTGGAGCAGTGTCTTGGAAATAATCCAAACAAACATGCATCGCCTGTTCTACAATGGAATCTGAATTCATAATTTTAGATAAGGCCGTTGAAGAAGCTAAATGGCTCCGGAATTTCTTGGAAGATATTCCATTTTGGCCCAAATCTTTGGCACCTATTTGTATACATTGTGATAGTAAAGCGGCAATAGGCAGGGCAGGGAGCATTACGTATAACGAAAAATCTCTTCATATACGACGGAGACACAATACCGTTAGACAACTACTCTCTAGTGGTGTTATCACAATTGACTACGTAAAGTCAAGAGATAACGTATCAGATCCACTTACAAAAGGCCTATCTAGAGAGGCAGTTGAAAGATCATCAAAGGGAATGGGGTTAAGGTCTAGGACAGGTCATCATCGCGGTAACTCTACCTAGCAGACTGGAAATCCCACGAGCTAGGTTCAAAGAGATCAAATAAAGTTATGAATGACAGTTCAACATTGTCAAATAACTCAACCCATTCTCATGATGAAGACAATGTTCAGAAATCGAGGTAAAGTATTAAGGCTTTTTGATGAGTCAACAAAGCTTAAAGGTTTTTTAATGATTTGCTAAGTCTTGCAGGAAATGACCAGATAGTGTGTCTATAGGATTACACATTTAGAAATCACTTAAAGTAAAGGCCCATTCTCTAAGCACTCATGAAACCGGACGATGTTCATGGCTGAAACGAACACAACCGTGAGAACCATATATGGTTAAGGATTGATTGTGTGACTTATGTTGTCTAGGTATACAACAAAGCTCGACGGTTCAAATATATCAAATCTACCGATTGACCGAGTATATCCGATATAAGTTCACTACGGTAAGTTCAAAGGGAAACCTACTTATTCAGATGCAATTAATTCTTGTATGTAAAACACACACGCGTCCGTGCATTCCTTTATTTTTTAGCCATTCCCCATTCATGTGGGGGATTGTTGGGATTTTAAGCTTGCATAGCTTAAAGAGGGTGAATGAGAAATGGAGAAAAAATAAAATATTTGAGTTTTCCTCCTTGGCAAAGGGACATTGTCCCATATTGGAGGAAGAAAAGGCTTTTGATGGGTATATATATAATTGCTCTTCTTCTAGCTCTTAAAGAGTTAAGAAGAAGGCAAGCCTCGCGCCGCCGTCGTCGTCGCTCACTCGGCTTCGGCTTCGAATTCGAATTCGGATTTTGTCAACGATTGATTGATTAATCTTTTTGGACAAAATCAAACCTTTTCAGAAATAATGCCAGCAACTCTATAAATAGAGTTTGAATCCCAGAATCTTTCCTTACGAAATTTTCTGAGCTTCTTCTTCTTCTTCTTCTTCTGTACAAAAAATCCAGTGTGTTTTACAGCCTTCGAGTGGCTCGCTGTTCCCCGGCGTTTGGTACTAACACTCCGGTGAGTTAAATCGGTCTATCCTGGGAGGATATATTCCAGCACCTCGGGTACTTGATGGGAATAATTTTCTTAAGGACACACTATGTATTCAATAGACTCGATTTATTCCTATGCTGTTTTTTCCAGAATTTATTTCGTTAAATAAGTATTACTAACTTTCTGTTTTGTTTATATATTTCAGAAAGTTTAATTGTTTATTACAGCAATACAGAAAAATAACAGGATTGTTATTGTCTTCCGATGCATGTAACGAACATCTATCTGCAATCCTTCACTTCCAGCAAATTATGCTAGAACTCTAATACACAGAAAGTTCCAGCATAATATACTGGAGATTGGAGCACGTGTATATGAACTTCCAGCATATTATGCTGGACCAGTATATTATGTTGGAACTCCAGTATATTATGCTGGAAGTCCAGTATTTATGTTGAAACTCCAGTATATTATGCTGGAATATTTTTCGAATTTTGAACAGTGTTTTCATTCAGATTTATCTTTACATGAAAAGTAGCTAAATTTTGATTGCTTTTGAAACTATGGCTATTTTTCAGTTACCACTTGTAAATCTGACTATTTTTTAATTTCACCCAAAAAAGTTGGAACGCTAATTTATAGCATTTGACCTCTTGAGTTTTATTGCAGGGGTTTTCGCGGTAAATTAAGGTCCGTTACCTAAATTCATTTTTTTGTTGTGGAATAGAGATCTATTTTTATGTTGTAAACTTTAGTAGGTGTAATTTTATTTGTTCGGAAGGGGTTGTAGCAGGCTGACTCTAATACCTATTCTTAGTGGGAGGTGGGACAAATGCATATTCTACATAAGTGAAGGAAACAACAACTTTTAATTGAAAAATGTTGAATTTAACATGCACAAGATACACTGAGAAAGGAATTAGAAAAACAAGTTTGAGTAATTTCAAGAACTAGAATAAAGTCTAAATCTTTTTCATTTAAAACTATACTCCGAGACTAATGGAATTATACTGTATGGGCTTCTGATGTTCTAATTTTTTATTTTTTTTTGAATTTTAGAAAAACCCGCAGTCGCTATAGTCTCTACCCTTTGGGTGAACACTCTGTGCGCACTGGGTAAACCCTCCACTGTGTAATAGTCTGCAAACCACGCAGGAGATATAAACCACACTAGACAAGTCCTGTGCGACAGACTCAAACCCAGAAGGCATTGAGGGTGTATCGATCCCAGGTCATCGCTATGGATAACCCCCTCCAAACCAACTGGCCATCCCCGAAGGGACCAGATGTTCTAATTTATTGAAGAAAATCATGAAGCTTTATTCTTTACCTCCGGTGTTACCAAATTTAATGTGACATTTAGTGAAATAATAAAATAAATATGGAGAGATGCGGATAAATCTACTGCTTACTGTATATTGCATACAGTTAAATTACATTGTCATGAAAGCGATAGAAATCTCCTCAATCTCCAACTACTGGAGAGTAAAATAAAATCTGGATACTGTCACGATCCGAAATTTCTCACCGACGGAACCGTGATAGCGCCTAACATTTCACTTGCTAGGTAAGCCAACGTTAGAGAATCATTAAACCAATTCCTTATTTCAATTCAGTAATTAACAATAATTAACTAAGATGAAATATAATAAGTGCGGAATATCATAAAACTGTATTAATTATTACCACCCGGATCTGGAATCACAATTCACGAGCATTCTAGAATTTACGACAAGTAATAGTCTGAAAGAAATACAACTGTCTGAATAAAAGAAACAGTAGAACAGAAAAATAGACGGGGACTTCAAGGTTTGTGAACGTCGACGGATCTACCTTGAGTCTCCGGACAGTGGACCAATAGCAAAAATCTCGATCAACCCGAGCCGGTATCAAAATCTGCACAGAAAGTGTAGAGTGCAGTATCAGTACAACCGACCCCATGTACTGGTAAGTGTCGAGCCTAACCTCGACGAAGTAGTGACGAGACTAAGGCAATTTAACAGTGTATATACAAATACAGAAATAAAGAACTAAACAGGAAATGTCGGGAGGGGAACATACTGAGGGGAATGCAAGATAAAGAACTACTACAGAATGATCATCGGAGCAGTCAATATACAAGGAATCAATAGGAATAGTAAATAAAGTAAGGAAAAATGCAGGGCATCACCCTTCGTACTTTTACTCTCAATCTCACCATAAAATAAATAGAAACGGCACGGCATCACCCTTCGTGCATTAACACTCACAATATGGCACGACATCACCCTCCGTGCATTAACACTCACAATATGGCACGACATCACCCTTCGTGCATTAACACTCACAATATGGCACGACATCACCCTCCATGCATTAACACTCACAATATGGCACGACATCACCCTCCATGCATTAACACTCACAATATGGCACGACATCACCCTTCGTGCATTAACACTCTCCCTTACCATAATACAATGCATAAATAACTACAGGGAGATCAAATAACAAGTATAAACCTTACTTCAACATTTGGTTCCATAACATCAATCTCAACTTTGAAATAAAAATTTAATTTATCACCAGAAAATCCGTAAACACGATAAGAACGATAAATTGAACAACACTAGTATAACACATAGCAATTAGGCATAGGAATGAGACAATATAAGAAAAACTGAGAAACATGGAAAACAGGTAAATTGGCGGCGCATAAGTACTTGTCACCTCAAATATACGCCGCTCACATGAATTTCACTTAGCAAGTAATCTAAGGTTCCTAATTCCTTCAAGTCAGGGTTAGACACAATACTTACCTTGCTCCGAAGGCCACTTAATTCTCAATCACAGCTTTTCCTTTGGAATTCACCTCCAAATCACTTGTATCTATTCAAAATAACTCAATAATATCAAATATTGCTAAAGGAATCAAGTTTAATGAATAATTACATATATCCCAAATTTTTCCTCCAAAAAGTCGATAATCGATCTCGGGCCCGCTTGGTCAAAACCCGAGGTTCGGACCAAAATCCATTTACCCATTCACCCCCGAGTCCGAATATTTAATTGGTTTTGGAATCCGACCTCAAATTGGGGTCTAAATCCTCAAATTTCCGAAATTCCTAAGATCTACCCAAAAATCCTAATTTCACCATAAAAATTCTAGATTCTAGGTTGAAATCTTATTATAAGATGTAAAAGATTGAAAGAAAAGAGTTAGGAATCACTTACCTATGATTTGGGGAAGATTTGGTCTTTGAAAAATCGCCTCTTAAGGTTTAGGATTCGAAAAATTAAAGAATGAAATGAAAAATCCCGTCTAAGTCCAAAGTTATCAGCTGCGGACGTCGCATTTGCGATCTGAGCTTCGCAATTGCGAAGCGGTCATCGCAAATGCGAGATCTTTCACATTTCCGCTGCCTTCGCATTTTGCGAAGAATATATCGCAATTGCGACAATTGGCCCATCGCATTTGCGGGCAGAAATTCGCATTTGCAAACATACCCTTCCCCAGACTCCCATCGCAATTGCGAAGAAAATCTCGCAATTGCGAGAACATGTTGGCCCAGACCTTCTTCGCAATTGCGATAGATACCTTGCAATTGTGAGGCCTGCTTATTTCGCATTTGCGAAGCATGATCTCATAATTGCGAGATCAGAGGCATGCAACAAGTTCAGTTATACCAGCAAAATTTTCTAAGTTCAAACCATCCCGAGGCCTATCCGAAACTCACCCGAGCCCTCGGGGCTCCAAACCAAACATGCACACAAGTCTAAAACATCATACGAACTTGCTCGCGCGATCAAATCGCCAAAATAACACCTAGAACTACGAATTTAGTACCAAATCAAATAAAATTCTCAAGAACACTTTAAAATTCATATCTTCTCAACTGGACGTCCGAATCACGTCAAATCAACTCCGATTCTCACCAAATTTCACAGACAAGTCTTAAATATCATAATGAACCTGTACCGGGATCCGAAACCAGAATACGGACCCGATACTAACAATGCCAAATATCAATCAATTCTTAAAAACAAATAATTTTCAAATATTTAATTTTCATCAAAAATTCATAACTCAAGTTAGGGACCTCCAAATTCGATTCCGGGCATATGCCCAGGTCCCATAATTTGATACGGACCTACCGGGACCGTCAAAATATAGATCCGGGCCCGTTTACCAAAAATATTGACCGAAGTCAACTAAAATCAACTTTTAAGGCATAAATTCTTATTTTTATCAATTTTCAACATAAAAGCTTTCCGGAAACCTGTCCGGACTGCGCACGCAAATTGAGGAGGGTAAAAATGAGATTTTTAAGGTTTAAGAGCGCAGATTCGAGTTCTAAAACATAAGATGACCTTTTGGGTCATCACAGATACATATAAAAAAAGATGTCTTCTGATTTGAAGCTTTCATTCTACCATGGATACTAATCGCATCGACTTAGCATCCTAACCAATCAGTAAGTTAAGAAAATTAAAAAATAACATGTATTGAACCTAAATATATATACCATAACATAATAAACTTCATAGCTTGTATTTTCAACGCAAATAGTTTAAATGTTAAACAAGTTACCAAACTAATACAAATCTTAGAAGTGTAACCGAATAGTATAAACGCTAACAAAAATAATGTCTTATCTGATTTTTATTCATTAACTTCAACGCACGAAAAAGTTGAGAAAGCTACTGTCGTTACCATAAAGTTATTATGCATCTTAAATTATACTACAAATTGAATAATCTCTTATGAAATTAACCCATTAAATAGGAGAGAGAATAAGACAATCAAAGCGGATCCTTCAGTATTAGTAGTACTCATATCATATACCAACGGAGAACTTATGCGAATTTTATGGAAATTGAAAATCGACATACAGCCAAGCACTGCACTGAAGGAGGCGATTATCAATTTTGAAAGAAAAGAAGTGTTGAAGCAAATAGAAGCTGGTTACGTCAACTGAAGCATGTTATCTTAATGGTTTTTCACGTTCCTCGACTAAAACCTCAATGATATGGACATGTGAAGAGTTCTATTATGATATGCATAAACTTATGTGTTTCCCAACACCAATTAGAAACTATATAAAATTATTTCCTTGAACAAGTTAATTTTGAAAGAAATGTGCTACCAATAAGTTTGCACCCTTCAAATACTTTATGTAATAGTACAAAGATGGCTTATAGAAAGATTTGAGAACAATATCATACATGGAGCAATTACAAAGGTCAATATACTATCCCTAATATATGTTTATCTTAAAGATTTACTGTTCTCTCCTAAAAAATGAAGAATATCCTTTTAAAATTGTTCGATAATAATTTTTTGTACGTTTATATTTTGCAATGACTCTAAATAAAGCAAAAGGTCAAACAATCTTAATGTTAGATTTTATCCAGCATAACATGCTTTTTATATAACAAACTTTACGTCGTACATTCAAGAGTGATATCAATGTCGACAATAAGAGTCCTCATCATGACAGAGTAAAAAAAACGAATGACAGAACATACTCCAATAATATTGTTATTATGTGAGAATATGCTTCATTACAAGTGTGCACCTCATGAAAATGAATTGTAAGTAAAAATATCACATATATCCGGTTAAAGTGTTATTTGTACAAGTTTTAATAATATCCGATCATCGTGACCTAGACAAACAAGTCAGCACACTACGATCCACATCAATCATTCAGATAAACTTGTACTTCAGTCTTTTATATATAATTATTTACTCAAATATTTCTTTTAATATAAAATCGTGTATTATATAATTTGACCTACATGTGCAACGCATATGCAGAGAATCTAGTTATATTAAAAGCACGAAGGCCCTTAGTGAAATGTCGTTCGTCTTTTTTACCCCTTTAAAATATAGTTCACACTGGACAAAATAATCATTTGATTATTTTTATAATATTTAATAATTAATTATTTAATTAATTTCCTACTATTTAGGAGTAGTCATTGATGTCCCCTTGCATACAAGGAAATAAAATATTTTAATTAATTAAAATTTTCAAATATTTTAGGAAAGTTAAAGTGATACAAATATGATTGAATTGATTCTAACGAAATAAAAAGATAGGAAGAAACTTAGAAATATATGCTTCTGTTAAGTATCCTAACTATTTAAAAGGTCATACGTCCTAGGAAATTTATAGTAGAAAAGAAGGTCTCTTGCTCTACGAGTAGGAACAGGAGTTTCAACTCTTTCAAGTCCATAACTACATACAAAGACTCTAAAACTAATTCATTTTTTTTTCTTCGTATGTAGTATATTTCATGTATCTACTATGAATTTATCTAATTGTGTATAGCAATTATTAGATTAATTGATTCGATAAACACATGAAGCCCCTATGCATAATATTGGTCAATATTTTACTCTTTAAAAATAAATTTCATATTAAAAAAATTATCATTTAATTATTTTTATTGTTCAGTATATTAAAATTATTTTTTATACTTTTCTATTCATCGGGTTTTCATATAATATTTAAAAACTAATATCAATAATTAAAATGAATAACTAAGAAATTTTTTAAGCATATGAAAGAAAGAAAGACAGAGAGACAGATGAGTGGCGCAATAGACCAAGAGACTAAAAAAGAAGCATGATAACTCGTGAACTTGAAATAATAAAATTATAAAATTTGAGTAAATTTTAAGTTAATATAACAACTGAGATGATTAAGGACTTCTATGAGCAGAGTTTTTCTTTTGTTGAGTTGGCTAAATATGATCATCAATAATCATTTTCAGGAAGCTATACCTTTTCCTTTAACTTTTATTTTTTAACTCAAATATAATTTTAACATAATATTTCTATAATTTTTGAATTGAGATGATTAAGGATTTCTATGACCAGAGTTTTTCTTTTGTTGAGCTAAATATGATTCAATCATCATTTTCGGGAAGTTATACCTTTTCCTTTAACTTTTATTTATTTTTAACTCAAATATAATTTAATATAATATTTATGTAATTTTTGTATTTTTAATAATTATTGAGATAGAATATAAGCGCGTTACTAGTCCACTAAAATATCTTTACCTATTCGATTTCAGACAGGACAGGACAGGAACAGAACAGGAGAGGGGTCGCACGACGGAAAAGTCTGTTTGTAGTTTTAACTGTTAAACGACAGCAATCAAACTACCAAGAAGCTTATCACTCTCTTTCTCATTTCTAACCAGAAGAGAAGGAGAAAGCAGAAAAAGTCCCATTTTTTCTTTATCCAACATGTTTCTCTCTGTTATCTGAACATTTGTGTGAGAGTGGATAGAGTCATGGGCTGTTGTGAATCCAAGTTTTTTCCCAGTAATGAAACACACCCAGAAAACGGCAAGCCTCAATATCACGGCCCTATCCAATTCCAAACCGAGCCATTCATTAATCGCCCACCCACCGTCGCTGCTGCCGCGCCTGACTCCACAACCATCCCCTCCTTTTCCGAGTTCTCATTAACTGACCTCAAAACCGCCACCAATAATTTCAGCTCTGAATTAATTGTGTCCGAAAGTGGGGAGAAGGCCCCCAATGTAGTGTACAAAGGCCGACTCCAGAACTGCCACTGCATCGCTGTCAAGAAGTTCTCTAGACTCGCCTGGCCTGACCCTAAGCTGTTTGCCGTAATTCTGCTTAACTAACTTAATTTTAAAATTTCAATAATAATCTGCTTCTCAATCAGCTTGAATGTATTTTTTTTTTTTGAAGGAGGAAGCATGGGGAGTTGGGAGGTTGAGGCATAAAAGTCTGGCTAATTTAATTGGGTATTGCTGCGATGGTGATGAGAGGTTGCTTGTGGCTGAATACATGCCTAATGATACTCTTGCTAAGCATTTATTTCATTGTACGTTTTCTTGATCAAACTCTGTAGAAGCTTAGATTCTTTAAGTAAAATGAATTCTAACTGAATCTACTATTCTTAATTAATCAATGTCAGATAGGCTGTTGATGGGCAATGTTGGAGACTACAACTCTTATTAGATCTATTTTAGTTACTCACTCCATTTCAATTTATATGGCATGGAGTTTAAGAAAGAAATGTGGAATTTGGAAACATGTGGTTTTAAGTACTATGACATAACATTTGTGTAGCTATAAAAGCTTGTCATGGATAAAACGGGAAGTTCAAGTTTACTAGTTTCCAAATTTGAAAATGTGTCATTCTCTCCGAAATGAACTAATAAGGAAATAATGTCATTCTTTTGGAACGAAGGAGTATTTGATTATCGCCTCCTCACATGTCTCCTGTAATTCCCTGCTCCCCAAATTGTGTTCAGGGGAAAGTCAGATGATCGAGTGGGCTATGCGCCTTCGGGTGGCACTTTCCATAGCTGAAGCCTTGGACTATTGTACAAATGAAGGCCGTCCATTATACCATGACCTAAATGCTTATAGAGTTCTCTTTGAAGAGGTATTATCAGGAACTATTTTCCCCTTAATTGGAGAAACTTTTGCGCTAGTTCCTTCGTTTAGTTAAAATGTTGTATTTGTACCTTCAACTTCTGCTGACAGGATGAGATTTCATACTTAACTGGACTTTGTAGGGTGGTGATCCACGACTTTCATGTTTTGGCCTGATGAAAAATAGTTGCGATGGGAAAAGTTATAGCACAAATCTTGCCTATACTCCTCCCGAATATTTAAGAAATGGTAAACATTTCTCAGCTCAGCAAAGTTATCATTTTTCTTATCCTCTTACTTTATGACTGCAGTCATTTTATTGGCTATTACACCTCAAATTCATATCATACATTGTTTTGAACCTTTTTGAACGAACCAGGATTCTACTTATGCATCATACTGCTATTTTCTTATGCTCCCATTCCGTCTCGCGGATGGTGAAACTGAATATAAAATATATTCTTCTGAAGTAGAAATGTCTAATGTACTCTATGCTGGGAGTACTAATAGGTCATTAAGTGGATTCAAAATCAATGTACTTTCAGTTTTACTTGTATTTTATTGGAGGTACCGTAGGATTTCTTTGAAGATTGTTCTCTTATTATTTTGTTTCAATTGTGTTTCCAATGGGCTTGTCATTAAACTACGTGAGAGACATGTGAAATCTGGAAATTTTTCAACTGGTCCCAGGCAAAAGAAGGCAACTATATGTATTTTTTCGTTTCTAAGTAATGGTGCCTGTAATATACCGTAGAACTATTTTGTTATGTAGCCGTAGATGAACTACGTTCAACAATGAAGGTGAAGAAGAATCTTATCAATTGCAAACTTTCTTGAGATTTTTTGTTCGCCTTCATTATAAATGGTCTAGCAGTTGATGGTAAGTAATTAGTCTATCTGCAGTATAGGTTAATGTCTCCCTTAATGTGCATGAATGGTCCTTATATCTGAAACATGATCTTAATTGTGTTCTCCAGGAAGGGTCACCCCTGAAAGT
Source organism: Nicotiana otophora (assembly GCA_000715115.1). Taxonomy (NCBI): domain Eukaryota; kingdom Viridiplantae; phylum Streptophyta; class Magnoliopsida; order Solanales; family Solanaceae; genus Nicotiana; species Nicotiana otophora. The sequence continues at coordinate 44,924 of AWOL01S0005533.1, read as the reverse complement.
GTCATGTATAGCTTTGGCACGGTCCTTTTGGACCTTCTAAGTGGAAAGCATATTCCTCCAAGTCATGTGAGTTGCTCTCTCTCCCTATCACTCCCAGCAAATTAAAGTAAGATGTTGCATTTTCCTCTTTGTCGGTCTATCTTATCAATAATTTACTTATCTGTGATGGTGAAATTGCCAACAAGATTGTGAAATGGCATATTTTGATTTGATCTTTCATCCCTCAGTTGTGGGTGGCTCTGTTGCTAATGCCTGCTAACATGCCACTAAAAATTAACATGAAACTAAAAGGAGGAACCTTGTTGCAAAATTAGATGTTTCTTGGACAATCTTAATGTGGAACTACGATTGCACTACCTTTAAAGAATTATCTGTAATGGTGAGATTTTGTGTTGGGATGTAGGCACTTGACATGATACGGGGGAACAACATCATCCTTTTAATGGATTCACATCTGGAGGGTAAGTTCTCCACAGAAGAAGCAACAGTTGTTGTTGGTCTTGCCTCACAATGTTTGCAATATGAACCTCGGGAGAGGCCGAGTACAAAGGATCTTGTTGCTACACTTGCTCCATTACAAACCAAAACTGAGGTAATGATCTAATTGGACTTTGATCAATTTACCCTAGAACAAAGATCCTTACTCCTAATCCGTATTTGAGGGGATTAAGACTCAAGAGACTGGTTCCTAATCCTAACCCAGATTGACCAAGGCTAGTAACTCATTCATCTGACTATATGCGGAGTCTCTCTCTATCTCTTGGAACATGTGCCATCCAAATCTGTATTGTTAAGACTTTAAATTGTTCAGGAGGTTGTCCTGATAATTTCCTTGTTATAAAATTAGATAACTGATAACCAAGCATCGAGAATTAAATTGTTACTTATGGAAGATCGAATAACTTTATTTCCTGGAAGATTGGTGTTTTAGAAGCTATAATTTCTAATTTTCAGAATTGACTTTCACTATTTATCGGGCCGCCTTTGTTTGCTTCAATTTGCAACATATCTATTATTTTGTACTCAACTTTTCTTTTACCTTTTCAATTTCTTGATTATCCATAAGCAATCTAACGACATCTTATTGATTTTGGTGAAGAATTTCGGGACATCGAATAGATAGAACTTGCAAGTTGATAATCATTTAGATCTTAAATGAAGATTGTGGGCCAATCCGACTCAATAAACTGTTTTTGAGCATGATTTCTTCATCCCCTTCTACTATTTGGAATATCTTTGTGATGTCAAATATCATGTTTGTCACTTCCACTTATTTACTCTGTTGACATCCCAAAGATAATTGAAATAGCAGAGAGTGACGGTGAATTCGTGCTCAAAACCAGTTTACTTCGGTGTATTAGCCCATAATCTTTATTTATGATCTTGATAATGATAGCACTTTCTCTTAATGCGTTGCAAGATCAAGAACTATTAATGTTGAAACATGAGCAATGAAAGCCTACGCCTGGAGTATGGGAATGTGAAACACTGAATGTTGGACATAGTATATCACCATCCATGACATGTGAGAGGATAATGGCTACAGGAAGTCAGGAACATGTATTGGATTCTATCATGTCAGAAAGTAAATCATAGCCAAAACCAATTGCCAGTGGCTGTGTTAAATTATTTTTTATTATATATTGTGACCTTTTACTTCGTTAATTTGAGTTTTTCTCCTTACAATTTTGATGTCATGCACTTAAATACTATAAGTGGGCTGTTTAAAACTTAATTCTTAAGTTTCAACGAGTTCACACCCCTCGCATGTAAGTGACATAACTTCGTCACAACAAACAAAGTGCTTGCAACAAGCAGTTTGCTGGTTATTTTCTTACTCTAATCCTGTAAAGTTGGCAAAGAAGATGGATGATAATCTGCCCGCTCATGGTTTAAATTTGTCTTTGCTTTCTCAACTGCTTGAAAATGTAATGCTGCATCACAGATACAATCGTCAGGTGCAATATGAGTGATATTGTGTTTCCAGCCTTTGTTGACTAGCTTTCCATGAGACAGCCTATAAAATAATCTGTTTTGTATGGTTTAAATACAGTTAAAGAATTCAAGTACTCGAACACTTTGCTTCAAGTACTCAGAACTCAAGAATCTATAGCTAGGGGGAAAGCTCAACTAATATTGGTGAGAGCGAATGTTTCAGGCAGTAATATTATGCTGCTGTTATCCTATTTCAGATTCCATCTTATGTCATGCTTGGAATTTCTAAACAAGAGGTAGCCCCACCAGCCCCACCAGCCCCCCAGCGCCCTCTTTCACCAATGGGGGAAGCATGTTCTCGAATGGATCTCACAGCAATCCATCAGATATTGGTTATGACACACTACCGAGATGACGAAGGAACCAATGAGGTAAAATTGACTGGCTCGGTTGATTGCTTGGTTCGCTAATGTTAATCTCTCTTACTACTCTTACTAAAGGTCGGATCTGAACATTACTTGTACCAGTTATCTTTCCAAGAGTGGACTCAACAAATGAGAGATATGCTAGATGCAAGGAAGCGCGGGGACTATGCTTTTCGTGATAAAGAGTTCAAGACGGCAATAGATTGTTATTCTCAGGTATGGTTTTCTACTGTAATTACTATGATTAAACATGTAAGTCACCTAGCAAATGGTGCAATATAAATGATACAATATCTAGAAGGCGGATATTAACGGCAATTTTCAATGCATCTGTGTGGTTGGAATCCATGCAAAATCCCAAGCAAAAAATAGAATTCAATGGAAGTAAAAGATCTATATAATGTGATACCAATTAGTCGGATTAAGTTTTAGTCATGTTAGTGTGTTTTCTTTAGGTTCAGTGTTTTCTAGAAGTCTTTTAGTCCCGTAAGAGATATATATTCCAATAGAATCTAGAGAACTTCTAGTAACTAGCGCTTTTTCATTTTAGTTTTTATATGGTTTTATAGTTTATTGAGCTGAGATGAGCTTAAATGGAGTGACATGGCAGTGAGGAATCATGTATCCTACCCCAAGTTGCTTGGAATTGAGGCGTAGTTTTTGTTGTTATTTGTTTGATTCATCACTATTAGCTTGAGGAATTATATTGATATACAGTGTTGGAAATTCTTAAGAGAATTTTTATATTATATGCAAAGTGCCAATCCTATGGAATGTATTACCTTTAATTTGGTGTAAAACATATGTTTATACCCTTATAATATTCTTGAATAATAATGAGGAAAAGCACAGACGGGCCCAAAGAACCACCTCAAGTGGGCTAGGATCCAGATAGCAGGAGATGGTCGGTGCTGCCCTAGCTAGGTTGTTATTGAAGAGATGGCATCAAGTTTTTTATTCCAATTTGGGTGGAGAGGAAAACCCGATTTGAACTGAGATCGTCGGAGCTGAAGGAGATTGCCGAAGAATCCAGAGGTCCGAAGATGTAAAAGGACCGATGGACAAAAACAACCTACGTGAAAGAGATGGGTCAACTCAGCCCTGCAGTTTCACGTGATAAAGGCAAAGAGCACATGGGATTCTCAAGTGAAGAGCCAACTGTCACAATTTTACAAAATAAGGGGGAGGCAAGTGAAAAGGAGATTAGGGTTTCAGAAGATTTAAACACAAGTTTGGGTCACTCTATTAGGCCCAGTGCTTCAGATTCTGTAAACACAACTTATGGGCCAGATTTTGCAGCCCAAGTCATTTTTAATGACTTATACAATAAGCCAAATAAAGAAGGAATACTCGATCCTTTCTTTATAGACTTAAAAGTCACACCTGAACCTAAACAATAAAGATACACAATGAATCACTCTGATTCATTAACATCAGAGTCAGAAAAGGAAGAAACAGAAAATATAGCTACTTCAGATAGTGATGGTGAAAAGGAAGACATGCAAGCAGAGAAAAACCTAAACTCCATGGCAATAATCAAGATCGGGGAATATTCTGGTAGCGATTACTCTGCAATTGAGAAGAACCAGGCCATGACCACTCACCAAGAAGGTCCAGATATTGATGAATGGGTAGTGGAGGATGCTGAACCCTTACAACAATAGAATCTTCTTCCTGATAATGAGATGGATGCAACACTTTGGGTTCATCAAAATTTGATAAAATTGGGAAAAATGTTTGAGGTTGATTTCCTGGGCCATGAAGAAGAAGCTCTTGAACTTCTCATGCAGATTGATAGTAGCAGAAAGGCAAGGAAGATGGAAACAGAAGTTAATATCAAGAAGAGCAGGTTCAAGGGGTCACAAGAACTATAAGGGTTGGCCTCTTTTGATCTTAAATTCAAAAGCAACGGAAATAGGAGCAGGGGAAGGGCTTTAATCTTAATTGACCTATGAAGCTCAAATTAGTCACATGGAATGTGAGGGGATTAAATAAAATAGATAAGAGGAGGTTGGTGAAGAATTCTTTCATCGATTGGGGAGCAGACATTATATGTTTGCAAGAAACAAAGCTTGAAGGGGATGTAGAAGATATTGTTAATTATATTTGGGGAGGAAGATGAGAAAGCTATGCTTGTCTAGAAGCCAGTGGTACTAGAGGTGGAATCATGATGATATGGGATAGAAGGGTATGGAAAGGGGAGATTCTTCAAATTGGATTATACACTTTGACTTGCAGATTTGAAGGCATGTTACAGAACTTTGAATGTCATATTACAGGGGTGTATGCCCCTAATTGTGACATCGAAAGAAAAGAGGTTTGGGGAGAAATTAGTGCTGTGAGGGGTCTGATGGAGGGTCCATGGGCAATTTGTGGGGATTTCAACATTGTTAGATTCCCTACTGAGAAAAGAACCTGCAGGAGAAGGTTCACAGCTATGGTGGAATTCTCAGACTTCATAGAGTGATCTTCAGCTAGAAGGAGACACTTATACTTGGTTCAAAGGGGACACTCACACCACTGCATCAAGAATTGACAGAATCTTGATCTCTGAAGAGTGGGATGACTGTTTTAGCAACATCAAACAATTCGCTCTTCAGAGAGTGACATCTGATCATGTTCCTATTGTTTTACAATGTGAAAACTGGGACCAACCAAAGTCATATTTCAAATTTGACAATTGGTGGTTGAACTCAGATGGCTTTGTTGACAGAATCAGGAGTTGGTGGACATCATTTGACTTCGCAGGAAAACCTGATTATCTTCTAGCTTGTAAATTGAAGGCCTTGAAAAGTAAACTAAGGGAATGGAGCAAAAGCTGCCAAGGCAACTTGAAGGCCCAAAAATCAAACCTTCTTAAGCAACTGGCTGTACTGGACAAAGTACTAGAAGTCAGAAGCCTAACTGAGGGGGAAATGGTGGAGAAGACATCACTACTGTTGAAGTATGAAGAACTTCTGAAGAATGAAGAAGTGGCATGGAGGCAAAGGTCCAGGGCCATTTGGCTCAAAGAAGGAGATAGAAATACAAAGTTCCTCCGTAAGACTGCCAATGCTCACAAAAGATGCAACAACATTGACCACTTAATGGTCCAAGATGAATCAATCACAGATCCACAAAGAATCAAAAATGAGATAGTAAGTTTCTACAAATAACTCTACACTGAGACTGAAGAATGGAGACCTGCAACCAATTTTAGGAGTTGTCCAACAATAACTGAGCAAGATAAAAATTTACTACAAAGCAGATTCGATGAATAAGAAATTTTTGAATGTTTGAAATTGTGTACTATGGACAAGGCACCAGGACCTGATGGCTTTACATTGAGATTCTTTATTAAATGTTGGGAGGTGCTTAAACAGGACATCATGGGGGTGTTTCACAATTTTCACTCCCATGGTTTATTTGAAAAGAGTTTCAATGCAACCTACATTGCCTTGATCCCCAAGAAGAATGGTGCAAAGGAATTGAGGGACTTCAAGCCTATAAGCCTAATAGGGAGCATTTATAAGATTATTGCAAAAGTCCTGACTGAGAGGCTGAAAAAGGTGATGGGAAAATTGATAGATTCTCAACAAATGGCATTCATAAAAGAAAGGCAAATAATGGATTCCATACTAATAGCCAATGAAGCAATAGACTCAAGACAAAAACAGAAGAAGCCTGGTATCCTTTGCAAGCTAGATATTGAGAAAGCATTTGACCATGTGAATTGGAATTTCTTACTAAACATGCTACAACAAATGGGATTTGGAGTACAATGGATTAAATGGATGAAATTCTGTATATCTACTGTCAAATTCTCAGTCATTATTAATGGTTCTCGAGAAGGATTCTTTCCTACTGAGAGAGGTCTCAGGCAGGGTGATCCCTTGTCACCTTTTCTTTTCATAATAGCTATGGAAGGTTTGAGCAACATGATCAAAAAAGCCAAACTCAATGGGTGGATTAAAGGCTTTGAGGTAGCCATGAATGGACATAACAACCAGGAGATTACACATCTTCAATATGCTGATGACACATTAATCTTCTGTGATGCAGAAGTGGAACAACTAAGAGTTTTGAGGATTATACTGGTTCTTCTTGAAGTAATTTCTGGGCTACACATTAATTGGAAAAAGAGTCATCTCTTCCCGATCAATGAAGTAACAAACATGGAGGATTTAGCACTGATCCCGGGGGAGAAGTGGGGACTATCCCTACCACTTATCTGGGTATGCCACTGGGGGCCAAGTCAAAATCTACTGCAATATGGAACAATGTACTGGAGAAATGTGAGAAAAAGTTGTCAAGATGAAAATGTCAAATATTTGTCAATGGGAGGAAGGCTCACTCTGATTAACTCGGTATTAGATTCACTGCTAACCTATATGATGTCCCTTTTTCCCATTTCTGCGGGAGTCATTCAAAGGCTGGATAACATAAGGAGGAATTTTTTGTGGTAAGGCAAAAAGGAAAAAAAAGGCCTATTACCTGGTCAAGTGGAAAGAGGTAACTCTCAGCAAAGCGCAATGTAGATTGGGAATTAGAAACTTGAAGAATCACAATAAAACCCTTAAACTAAAATGGCTATGGAGGTACTCTCAAGACCCTAAAAGTTTATGGAGCAAGGTAATCAAAGCCAAATACGAAGTAGAAAACAATTGGATGACTAAACCAGTTAGCACAGCCTATGGAGTTGGTCTTTGGAGATCCATAAGGGTATATGGTCAGCTCTAAAAAAACAAGTCTCTATTAAAGTGCTAAATGGTAGCAGGAATCATTCTGGAATGACAATTGGCTGGAAAATGGAGCTCTGAAGGATTTATGCTCTGACATATATGCTCTAGCTCATCACCAACAGAGATCTATAGCTGAAATGTGGTCACCTCAAGGTTGGGAACTAATACTCAGAAGAGACTTGAATGATTGGGAGATAAATAGAATGATTGAGTTCTACAAACAACTAGACAACTTCACAGGAATTCAGAATGGAGATGACACATTGAGATGGCAGGGACATAGCAGTGGAAAATTCAGTGTCAATGCAGCCTACAAAACGATAAACCAACCAATATTTCAAGTCACCAACTGGCCCTGGAAACATATTTGGAAGACCAAGATACCATATAAGGTTGCATGTTTCTCATGGCTACTGGCAAAGGAAGTTGTGCTCATACATGAAAACTTAAACAAGAGGAAGTGGACTCTATGCTCAAGGTGTTTTCTTTGTGAAAATGAAGTGAAAACAGTTGGTCACCTATTTTTGCACTGTAGGATAACTGATTAGTTATGGAAGATCTTCATTAATCTCAGAGGCATAGCTTGGACAATGCCTAGAAAGATTACTGAAGCTCTCTTTAGTTGGGAAGCAGCTGGAGCTGGGGCATACAACAAAAACAGATGGAGAATGGTCCCTGCTAGTATTTGGTGGACAATTTGGAAAGAAAGGAACTCTAGATGTTTCGAGAACAACAACACATTGCAAGAGATCAAACTTAGCTGTATTAAGCTTTTTTGTTTTTGGTGCAACAAGATCTACCCAGAGGATACTATTTCTATCTTAGACACATTAGGTTCATGTTAGACATGTAGACTGGTTTACTCTTTTTGCTCACTTGTATATATGGTTTCAGTACAACCCATGTATTGTTTTATGTTTAATACATACAACCTAAGTTGCTCGGACTCGGGTGCGGGTGTCCGATACGGGTGCGGATCTAGATGTCAGATCTTTCATGATCTAAATTTAAAGATTCGGGGGTACGGATCCAGGTACGGATACAGGTGCGGGGATTCGGCTAAAAATAATTCAATTATTTAAAAATAGAGTTATAACAATATGTCTAAATTATGAGACATTATGTGAAAAACTTACAAGGTATTCCGAGAAGGAGAAAATATTGAACAAGAGTAGAATTATAGAAGGAGATAAAAGGAAAAGGACTGACATAGAAATTTATATATACAAGGTATTCCATTTTCTTCCATATCACCCTTGCTTTTGATTTGTTTTCAAAAATCATTGTATCTATCCCAAATTTTTCCGTTGATTTTGGTCAAAGTACCCAAAATTGGTTGACCAGATCCGACACGGATCCCACACCCATACCCACACCCACGTCGTGTCGACACGGGTGCGGCACTGAAAGTGAAGAGTCCGAACAACTCAGCATACAACATGTTACCTTCTCAAAAAAAAGAAAAGCACAAAAAATAAAACACTATACTCACAAGTGTTACAAGGTAAACTTTTATTCATCACTATTAGCTTGAGTAAATTATATTTATATACAGTGTTGGACGATTGTAAGAGAATCTCTATATTATATACAAAATGCCAATCCTATGAATGTATTACCTTTAATTTGGTGTCCAACATATGTTTATAATTCCTGAATTCTAATGAGGAAAAGCACAAAAAGTAAACACTATATTTACAAGTTTTACAAGGTGAACTTGCACATGTCTCTGCGGTGGCTAAGTTTATCATGTTTTACTTGTAAGTTCAGCTCAAAGTTGTGTTCCTTTAATAGCCAACTGGAATTTAACTAGAGAAAAATCACAGGAACACTCTATGAATTTGAAATATGCACTCTCATCAAGTGTGACATAAGATTTGGTTAATGATAAAATATTACCACCTTGGAATATTTTGATCCCTGGTTTTTAAAACAACTACTTGTGTTGTTAATTTCATTTTTTGCCAAAACAAAGTAAATCTCTTTGAGGATAAACTATACAAATACCTAGGTTTCATAGTTTTGACTCTGCGATGAATTACTTGTATGAGATTTTCTCTTTTGTTGGTCTAAGTATACAAACTGCTTCTTTCTAAAAACGTGTTGGGTGTGCGAACAAAGTCCCGCATTAGTAGCTGAAAAGAAAAGGAAACATATAAGGTGTATATGTGAAGCCTTTTGGGGAAAACCGTGCAAGCTTGACTCTAAGCGGACAATATCACCGAATATTAAGAGTGTCTGTGGGCTGGCTTAGCCCAACAAACGTTTATGTGAAATTTCGGTATATGCTTTTTTATTTCAAATTAAAACATTTGACAGTTGATACATCTGCTGAGTTTAGGATTTTGATTAACAAGGTTCAGTATCTTTTTTTTTGTTCACGTGAATTTTCTTCAATGGTTTAAGCGGAGGCATCCCTTTTTTTTGGTTTAAGCGACCCTTGTGGTCCGGCCTTTCCCCGAACCCCGCGCATAGCGGGAGCTTAGTGCACCGGGCTGCCCTTTTTTTCTGGTTTAAGCGGAGGCATCCCGAAGCAAGATACTCTTGGAATTGATTGGAAATTAAAATATGAAATATACGTCCAAAAGTTACAAATTGTACATTGTTTAGTAGAGTGACATATACTGGACAAGGATTTGCTTATGAATCAACCTATACTATGATCTCTAGCTTCTGCCAATAGCTTTTATGTCATGGATAAGTTAAGGTGGATTTAGGATTTGAAGTTAGTGGGTGTAGAGTTCTACTACTGTAGCAGTCAGCTGGAATCTTTATCTAAGTTCAACTACTATAGCAGTCAGCTTGTATAGAGTTCTACTACTGTAGCAGTCAGCTTGTATAGAGTTCTACTACTGTAGCAGTCACCTGGAAACCCAAACTATTGAAGAACTGGAGCCTGTTGCAAGAGCACAGTGATATTGGGGTGATCTGTTGGAACCTAAGCAACTTATTATGCTGGGCTTAACTATTTTTTGACTAGATAAAAGTTGGCGTGAATGTGGATTTTCTTTCCTACCTTAAGTTATCATTAATTTCTCAGTTGATCTACCGAAAAAAATGAAAAAATCGTTGATTTCTGAAAAAAGCATCATATCAAACTCTGTACAGAATTCGGTTTCCGAGAGATATAGGGGAACTTACTGATTTTTCAATTGAACAACTGAGGTTTTGGTCGTTTGGAGCAAGTTGTAGCCGGGAGAGTAAAAAATATTAATATCAGTATTTAGTGTGAGATTATAAGAGGAAAGGACAACACAAGCTTACTGGTGCAAAGTGATAGGAATGGCCAAATGGGGTGGGTTAGCTGGTCAGGGCTTGGGTTTGGCTGAAGCGACATATTGTTGGCCAAACTACGAACAACATTTAAGGTAAGGCCGTGGGACCATGGGCCACTGAATGGAAAAACGGAAAGTCAAACGATGCAAATGAGGAATTTCTATCGTGCTACTTTACTTTTCTTTCCTGGTTATTTCTTGCATGATCATCATTACTCACATTTTTTGTGTTTACAACATATTCTAGATTCACATATTTTTGGTACCGTCGTGTATCTTTCTGTAGTAGTGGCTCACTTGAAGAAGCTGAGTGAAGGAAGTTAGAGAACTTGACTTTCTTAGCAAGATACCTTTTGCTTTGTTGTCACAGTTTGTAGATGTAGGGACCATGGTCTCCCCAACTGTCTATGCACGACGCAGTATCTGTTATCTCATGTGTGATCAACCTGATGCGGCCCTTCGTGATGCTATGCAAGCACAATGCGTTTATCCAGATTGGCCAATGGCTTTCTACATGCAGTCAGTTGCGCTTGCCAAACTGGACATGCACCAAGATGCTGCAGACATGTTAAATGAGGCTGCTGGACTTGAAGAGAAGAAGCAGAAAAGTTGGAAAGGATCGTAAAGGTATCCTGTTTCAGATAATAAAGTGATTGTCCAGAATTCATCTCCCCTGATTTGTAAAAATGTTGATAGAGATATAGCCATCTTCTTGTTTGCAAATGTATCCAGTTATAGGTAAGTTAATGATAGGTTCTTCTCCTTTTGGTCAAATATGATCAGCTTTAACCCGTTGATGATGTAAGAGAGGAAAAGTGCTCATTAGGCTGCACAGGTTTAGCTCTCCACCCCCCACATCTCCACTCTTAAGATAAATAGATTTTGCCATACATATGTAATGTTGAAAACGTTTAATGGCTAATTGTTGCTTACTAACATTCAGAATGATTGTGAATTCCAGTGAGATTGAGGAGAACGGGACACCTGATAGTTCTGGTAATTGAGGCCTTCAGCTTCTAAACTCCTTTCTCTAATGGTAACTGTTTATCCTACTATATGTGGAAGTAGGAACTGAAATCACGGCCTTCTGGGTCTCAAGTTAATATTGTTACGTATGTTCATGGAATACAGTAACGTGGATTCTTTAAGAGAAAATTTGAAAGAAGTGTAACAGAGGACATATTATGGACCTGTAGCAGTTTGTAGATTCAGAAGGATACACTACTGGTGGGCATCCACCAATCACATTTGTTCTGAATTTTCTATTGGATATGAGGGAGTTAATGGCTATTAATTCCTTTTTGGTGGTCGAAACAGAATTCACAATAGCCAAGATGACAAGATGAAGGAAGTGAAAAAAGAAATTTAGCAGGAATGGTTGTGCCTGCACTGCATGATGTCATTAAAGTAGAGAAGTCACCATTTTTAAGATTCTTCCCTTACATTAAACTTCCAACTGCCTCGGAGCAATTTTATTACAATAACAAATAAAGACTAGCCGAAATTTATAAAGTTTTTAAAGTTTAACTGTCTTAGAATTAATTTCAGACAAGCACGTATGAAGTGGAAATCGCGTGTCTGGAAGTGAAATTATTCCAGAAGTGTATGTTAATACAAGTGAGCATATACAACAATAATTATGCCTTAATCCCAAACAAATTTGGGGTCGGCGATACAAGTTAAGCATATGATATCTATTGTAGGGCAAACAGTGAGATGCAAGGCTAGCAAGGTACCTCCATCAGTGAATTCGACATCAACCGAGATCTGAAGCTAAATGTGCAAGCAGAAGAAGACGTACCATAGTGGTCCAATAACAATACCTAATACTGACTCGAATTTAGCTTAAAGGATATATCCTCTTTCTTTCTACGATTGGTTTGTTTTGATATAAAAGACAGACAAAGACAAAGAAGTGATTGACTTTTCTGGGGCTGCTACAAAGTTGATGAAGGTAACCTTACAGATACAAAGACGTGAATGACTTTTTAAAGGGCTTATCTAGATTTGACCAACGTAACCATATACTCCTTCGGTTCCATTTTGCGTAGTGACTTTAAGAGTATGAGAGTCAAACTATTTAACTTTTGTGGTAATTCGGCAAAGAATTTCCAAATTTTGAAATAATATTGACATAAGACAAACACAAAGTACTATGAGCCACAATTGTTAATAATCCAAAATATTTCAAAAATATCATGGTTAAAGAAGAATTTCTTTCTAAATTGTAAATGATGTTACATAAAGTAAAACAGTACTCCTATACCATATATTTACCAACCTATAAACCTCAGCTCTTCATCCACACTCTACCAGGAACATTTCAATAATCCCAGAATGTTACGTGGTCATAGATGATCGGCCAGAGGTTAAGCGAATTAGACTCCACTTTTTTGTTTAATACTCCTATACAAAATGGATGTCAGGGACACTATATATTACTCCCTACATTCACTTTTACTTGACATGTATACTAAAAATAAATTTTCATTTTTACTTGTCACTTCACGCATATCAATATCAAGAGAATAATTTTTTTTTCTGTTATACCCACAGTATTTATTACTCATTTCAAATCATTTTCTCAAATCCAATAAAATATGCATCAATTAATATAGGTATCATGGTAAATTATGCATTTCATTTATTATTTCTTAAGGGGAATGAAAAGTCAAAACGTGCTATGTAAAAGTGAACGGTGAGAGTTCAAAAACTTAAGAGCCGCCTATTAATATTTGTAACTTGTCAACTTAAGCTGGTGAATAAAAAATTGGATAAGGCAGGCTATGAGATTATCCTTCTTTATTGAACAATATCTGGTCACAAGTCACAACTACTATACTAGACTTTATACGATGTCTCCATCAACCTACAGGGTAGATGTGTGTGTATATATATATATCCCCCACTCCTTTACTTGCTTGCCATCTCTTCTTCACCAATTTATTCCGCTAGTTAAAAAGGTCAAAATGAGACTTTTGGAGTTCACAGCTCTTTCATCTCTACTAGTCTTGTTTCTGCTCCTGGCTGTCTCGGCAGAACAATGCGGTAAACAGGCGGGAGGTGCACGTTGTCCCTCGGGAATGTGCTGCAGCAATTTTGGATGGTGCGGAAACACTCAAGACTATTGTGGTCCGGGAAAGTGTCAAAGCCAGTGTCCTTCTGGCCCTGGACCTACCCCAAGACCACCCACCCCTACTCCTGGTCCTAGTACCGGGGACATCAGCAACATCATCAGCAGTTCCATGTTTGATCAGATGCTCAAGCATCGCAATGATAATGCATGCCAAGGGAAGAGCTTTTATACGTATAATGCCTTTATCACTGCTGCAAGATCATTTCGTGGCTTTGGCACCACCGGTGACACCACCAGGCGTAAAAGGGAGGTTGCTGCTTTCTTTGCCCAAACCTCTCATGAAACTACTGGTAAGCCTGCCTGCTATGCTACCTTCATATTATAACCTTTAATTTCTCAAATGCCAAATATATATATAGCAAACAAATCAGTTGAGATTGACTCGAAATGGTTGGTAATTAAATTTGGATGTGCGTTTGCGTTGATTAATTAATTGACAATGGACCCTTTTGGCAGGAGGATGGGATACAGCACCGGATGGGAGATACGCATGGGGTTACTGCTACCTTAGGGAACAAGGCAACCCTCCAAGCTACTGTGTTCAAAGTTCTCAGTGGCCATGTGCTCCTGGCCAGAAATATTACGGAAGAGGCCCCATCCAAATTTCATAGTGAGTTTTTATATTTCTGTTTATATTGACACATATCTTCTTGGCTCTTGCAATAGTGCTGTGCTCCTCCAAATTTTGACCAAAGCTCTCTTTCGAAAAAAACGCAAAAATAACTTTTGGTCACATGCATCATGAAACATTAAGTCTCATTTTTTTGATGTTTAATTCAGCAACTACAACTACGGGCCTTGTGGAAGAGCCATAGGGCAGAACCTCCTAAACAATCCTGATCTGGTGGCCACCAATGCTGTCGTCTCATTTAAGTCAGCAATTTGGTTTTGGATGACGGCTCAGTCACCGAAGCCATCTTGCCACGATGTGATCACGGGGCGATGGACACCATCGGCGGCTGACAGAGCAGCGAACCGCCTCCCAGGATATGGTGTCATAACAAACATCATCAATGGGGGATTGGAATGTGGGCATGGCTCTGACGCTAGGGTCCAAGATCGTATTGGTTTCTATAGAAGGTACTGTTCCATTCTTGGAGCAAGTCCTGGAGACAACATTGACTGCGGCAACCAGAGGTCTTTTAACTCTGGCCTCTTGCTTGAGACTATGTAATCGCCTCAGTTGTATTTACTTTCACCCACACCCACCCTGGTGTAATAATCTACTTATTAATTTGTGATATATAGGACCACGACTGTACCGTATACAATAAGCAAAGAGTTCGTCCACAATGTACAGTGGATTGTTTTTCTTTCTTTTTTTATATACTGGTTTGGGTACTAATTAATGAACATCATGTAAATGTTCGGCCTTGTGTGGGACATATGTGTGCTTTATGCTCTAGCCTCTAAGTCGCCCATGAGGCAGAAAATTTTTATGTGCGGAATGGTTAAAATTCATTTGAAATCGTTCATCTTAATTCCGCGTTCACATTATTCTTTTTAGCCTTCACATTATAGGTTTGAAAAAGATAGGTAACATTACCTTACTTGGCAGAGTCATTGAATTCGTGTAGAGTCAAGTCAGCAATGCAGTTTCTGAATGAATTGAGCATGGAGATAACTCTGTAATTCCGCTCCATATATATCTTTTGATTCCTTGCCGGCTGCCGCGTACAAAAAGAATTTTAGCTTATTGGATTAGCCACGCATTTTACGCTCTAGGGGTTATATAATTAGCAGGCCCTCATGGAGTGCCCTGTTTCAACCTAGAGGAAGAGGCCCTTGGCTTGTTAACCAAATTTGACTGTAAAATGATCTTCTAGCTTTATATGTAGAGCTCGAGACTAATTAATGGCACTTTCTTTTTGAAACTAATCTCACTTTTTTAGTCCAATTGTGGACCATTAATATTACAAGTATAAAATATCAATGCCAATTTGTCACTCTAACAAAATGAAATCAAACTACTACTCTTCCATGCAACTGGGATATATAGACAATTAAAAGATAGTTTAAATAGAAGTTGAGATATCTTTAATATGATTCAGTATTGTGCATGGTGAAGTCTTTGCAAATATGAAGATCTCTACATAAGCATAGGGACAACTGGGACAAGGAGAAATATCTGTGTTTTAAGATATCTGAACATTAGTTTATGTCTCGGAAAGCTATAATACATGGAGTATTAATTACGAGCAACTTATTATAAAAAAAAAAAAACTGAAACTCCTATTATATCAATCTACATATATATATATATCTTCTTTGCACCTATGGACGCGAGAATTAATGTCTACTCACAGATATTGTGAAAAAAAAAACTAAGGGAGTTTCCAGGTTCCATCATCACAGGGAGAACAACCCTCTTGAGCAATGTCAGTGATCTGAAGTCGTGTGTCATAGATCACCCCATTCCTCCAATTAGCCGGTAGTACTGCCTTAGCCCAATACCACTTGCCGTCAAACCCGGCTGTCACCACCAACCTAAATTGCAATGCTCCCTTGGGTACTCTGCTTGTGTCCCAAACTGCTCCCTCATTTCGGCTCATAAAACTCCAGTTAGATGATCCAACCTAAACGCACCAGCAATATTAGTTAATTGGTAAAATAACCAATTGTTCTACTGAACTCGAAAAGAATTTAAGTGTATACTACTAGTTTACCTGAGCTACATCAACACCAACTATTTCAGTTTGACCCCCTTGATACAACAAGGTGATTGCTAGATAATTTGGCCTTTTGCTTGATTGTTCCACCCGAATAGCCAAATTCTTGTTTTTGAAATCACAAGGCACCCTGTCCCCACCAAAAATATTGTTCCCGCAATATTGGCTTTAGCATATAAGAATCAATCTAGAAATCCTATCTCATTTTTTCTCAAATGCAATCGTGAATATGTACCCCATGGTAGAAGTAAGATCTGCATACACACTACCCTCCCAAATCCCACTAGTGGGATTATACTGAGTTGTTGTTGTTGTATGTGTAAGCATTGCATAATGCTCTGGACAGTGATGTTCACTTGTCTATCTAATTTAGTGGGGCATGCTAACATAGTTTCTTTCTTAAAAGGTCGGTACTTGTTTATAATAAAAAACAAAGAATATTTGGCAGTTGTAACAAAACCACCAAAGCCAGCATCACTATCGTGTGTTAAGGACTTGGAACGCATTATTTGTGATCCCTCCATTTCTCTTGAATAGTTTGGCTTAAACTCAAACGATTACGCTAAGTGTTCAATTTTACACTCATGAGAAATTGAGAAATTTGTACTCTGTCTTAATTAATGCCACATGTTTCACTTCCCCAGACCATATGAAATTTGACTAATATTTTGAAATGTACTATTTTTTATAGTACTGACATGACAAATTATTTATAATACTTTTTATATAATTTTTAATTATTTATATTTACATATTAAAATATTAAATTGATCTAATCCAATTTAACCTGGAAGATTAGTTGAATTAATTTTCAAAAAGCAAAAATGTTGCATAAATTGAGATGGAAAGAGTACATAGTAAGTAGTAGGCTAGTAGTGCACAGAGTAAGTGAAGGTAACCTATGGACCTTTTGTACTCGACATGGACGATACCGAGTTCGAGAAGGTCTTGAGCTTTGCCTTGATTAGCCATGGCGCTGAAAGTTCTGCTGCTGACTACAAAATCTGTCTGGTTGTTGGTATTCTGATCAGTTACAGTCACCGTTGTGCCTTCTTTTGAACAAAGATTTGAATTCTTGCATCTTATCTGCAATTCAATTAGGTTCCATAAATCATCTGGAAGAATATTGAATATATTTACAGTAACTAAAATTTCCACTATTTTTTTTTTCTTTTGGTGTAATAAATTGAATTGCATATGCGCTATGGGACGAAAATGGTAAATTAAAACCTGATAACAAGCACCACAACGAGCTCCCTCTTTGTAGATACTAGGAACTGCTGCTGCAAGGCGACCCCCATTAAAGCCTATAGCTGAGGAGCCATAACCACAAGCACCAGCTGTAGAATTGGATATTCACAAGCAAACAGAAACTCAGATTAACAAGTGAAAAGAAAGAGTAAAATAGAAGGAGTATCATTTTGCTCAACAAGTTTTTTAAAAAGCTTTTTTTTTCTAGCTAGTTCCAAAAAGAAAACAAAGGAATATATAGTTTCATCAAGATTATAAAAATAAAGAAACGAGAGGGAATTGACTAGGGGTAGAAAATATAAAAAAGCTTACACTGAAGAGCAGAAGCCTTGGAAAAGTAAGCAACCTTTGATTGGTGGACACAGCGATCGCACGCTGTTGCAGAGGAGATAAGAACAAAGAATAAGCAGGAAACGAAAGGAAGAGCCATATTTCTTTGGTCAAGAAAAATGTATAATGACTGATTGACTAAATGGGGAGTGGCGAGGTCTATATAAATACTCTGAGAGAACTGATTGAAATAGTAATAGTAGCCTCTTAACGCGTGCACTCAACGATATGTCGCGTTTGTTTTTTTAATTTGTTGCCATGTATAGAGCAAACAAAAAGGAGGAACAGTAAAAAAATCGAAACAGGAGATAAGTAAGGAAAAAGGAAACACGGATACATACACCAAACGCCAATACGCGGCGGGAAGTAATTCTAGGAAGGAAGTGAAACCAGATAAAATGAATAACGATAGTGGCGGATATGCTGGCAAGTAGCACACTGAAGTTAGTGCGGTGTCCACACGCCGACTAACTGCCTACGCTCTTTTGCAACAAAAGTCATATTATATAGGTCGAAATCTGTCTCAGTATTTGGGACTAAGTAACATCGAAAAAAAAGTCAGTCGAAGTTGACCAGGAGATGGTAAAGCATGTGATCGAGATATAAAAAATGGTCGATGTCGAGCGCTGAAAAAAGAGTTGTAACAGCTAGTTTATTAGGGCAGGATATTAAAGAAAATGTTCCATTTGATATTCTTGTTGCTTGTACTATTAAGATTTATTAGGGGATATGTCGCAAATAAATAGAAAAAAAGATAAGGAATATGGGCATGTGATATTCATTGTGATAAGAGCAGACTTTGCTAAATGATTCTCTCTCTCTCTGGTAAAGATACAAAGACTACATTTTTATCAAGATTCTTGCTCATATTATTCCATACTTTTTCATCAGATCCGAGAATATTTCGAATGTTCAAGATCTGTCTGTCACTCATCATTGTCAAGAGGAATAATTGCGTAGCTTAGTGTTTATTGGGTGAACCACTTCTCCTATTTACTTAAATGTCATTTATTGTTATTTATTGCTAGTCGCTTTTCCATTAATATTGATATCTTTTGAAACACACATTAAATGCTATTGTCGATTTTCTATTAGATCTGTCTAAACGTTAATCATTTTATTAGAATCCACATCTAGAGATATTATCCTTAACCAGGTTTAACCCGCTATTGTATAAATATAATCGTTTTAACGAGGAGTTAATTTTCTTGGTCAAACAATTTGGCGTCGTCTGCGGGGATCCATTTAAAATGTCGCCCTATCTGAATATATATGATGCCACGACCGACCCCGAAGACCATGTGACTCACTACGTCACCGCCGTGAAAGGCAATAACCTCGCCAAGGAACAAGTATCCTCTATTTTGTCAAAATAATTCGGCGAGACCCTCACGGGAGGAGCATTAACTTGGTATTCACAACTACCTGCGCGTTTTATCGAAACCTTCGAAGAAATGGCCGATAAGTTCGTAATGGCCCATGTTGGGGCCAAAAAGGCAGAGGCGAGAGTAAACGACATATTTGCTATTAAACAGTCTCCGAGAGAGGGATTGAGGGATTTCCTCGCTCGGTTCAACCGAGTAAGAGTGACCTTGTCGAATGTATCAGAAGGGATGGCGGTCGCAGCTTTTCAAAACGGGCTGAGCAGAAATGGTTCGAGGGCAACAAGAAAGTTACTAAGTCGGCTTATGAAGTACCCCCTCCCCCCCAACTACTTGGGATGAAATACACAATGCATATTGCGCCGAAGTCCGAGCAGACGAGGACAACCTCAATGGGCCGACCCATCGACTGACCTCGGTGCAAGCCGAATCCAGAAAAGATCGAAGAAATGATATCAGAAGAGATCTCGCAACCTCGCGACCCAACCGGGAACGACATCTACCATATGTCATAGCCGCCATTGCGTCCTCCTCCCGCCATGAAGAGGGCCCGCCCCAATCAAGAATAGGGACTAACCGGAACGAAAGAGGTATGCCCTCTTTACTATCCGCTCATAATTTTTGTGTGTCACCTACAGAAATAGTCTACGCCTTGAGAAGCTCGGACCGAATGTGAAGTGGCTAAAAGATGAGGTCAGACCCGAATACCAGAAAATCAGACACCCTTTGCGAGTTCCATCAAGAGCGAGGATACAAAATCGAGGATTGCATCGCCCTAAGACAGGAGGTCGTAAACATGCTACGACAGGGACACCTCAAAGAGTTGTTGAGCGATCGGGGAAGGACAAACTTTGCTAGAAGACGTGAATAACATCAAGGACCGCCGAAACCGCCCTCGCCAACCCGCACCATCCACATGATCATTGATGGCGGCGACGATGCTTCTATCAATAGTGTGAAGTTCACCACAACCCACAAGCTCAAATGGTCGATCACCCACGAACGGTATGATGAACTTGAAGAAAGTATCATCGAAGTCAGATACCAACAGTTTGGATTTCCCTCACTATGATGCCCTTGTTATCACTTTACGAATTTTAGATACTGATGTGAGACGCATTATGGTAGACGATGGAAGCGACGCGTGCATTATCCACCCTCGAGTACTTGCACAAATGAAACTCGAGGATAATATAGTACAACGCTACATCACACTAACAAGTTTTAACAATGCAGTTGAGCGAACATCCGGCGAGATCACACTCCACGTCCTAGCCAGTGGCGTCACTCTGGATACCACATTCCAAATCATGGACCAAGACACAACATACAACGCCATAATAGGGTGACTATGGAAACACACCATGAGAGCTACCCCCTCCAGCTTGTACCAAGTCATCAAATTCCCAACTCCAAGTGGAATATTCAGTATACGAGGGGAACAATGCACATCCTAGGAATACTACACATCGCTCTAGACTGTACAACCACTTAACAAGCAAAGGACAAAGAAACAGAGGTATAACAATCAACAAGGTTGAGGTCGATATGTGATGACCGCGAGGACGTCATCAGATACGCCGATACGATCGAAGATGCAGGATTAACCGTAGAGGACCTCGACCCCGTTCAATTAGACAATAACGACCACAGCAAGAAAGCTTACACTAGCTGCAAAATTCAAGAATCAGGTAAGTTTCGTCAATTCTTAACTGCTAACGCGGACTTGTTTGCTTTTAGCCATGCAAATATACCAGGTATCCAAAAAGAAATCGCCACGCACAAATTGAACATCGATCCATTCCACCCCCCAGTGAGGTAGTTTAGGCATAAGTTCAACTCCGCAATTAATGATGCAGTATGCGAAGAGGCGAAAATATTGCTGGAAAATGGCTCCGTCAAGGAGTCGAAATACCCCCAATGGGTCGCCAACGTGGTCATGGTGAAAAAGAAGAATGGGAAATGGCGGATGTGCATAGATTTCACAGATCTGAACAAAGCATGCCCTAAGGACTCATTTCCATTACCCCATATCGACCAACTAATCGACGCAACAACCGGACATGAACTACTGAGCTTCTTGGACACCTACTCGGGCTATAATCAGATCCTCATGGAAGAATAAGATCAGGAGAAAACCACCTTCATCACCCATCAGGGGACGTACTGCTACAGGGTCATGCCCATCGGGCTGAAAAATACGGGGGCGACTTACCAAAGGTTAGTGACGAGGATTTTCAAAGATCAACTCGGTAAAACGATGGAAGTCTATATAGACGACATGTTGGTCAAATCCAAAAGGAAAGAAGATCACATCGACCACTTGAGAGAAACCTTTGACATACTCAAGCAATATGGAGTGAAACTGAACCCCGAAAAGTGTGCATTCGGCATGACCTCAGGAAAATTCTTAGGTTTCCTAGTATTACAATGAGGTATCGAGGTCAATCCCGACCAAATCAAAGTCATCGAAGGGATACCAAAGCATTTTACCACCAAAACATAGGTTCAAAGGTTGACTGTCGTATCGCCGCCCTTTCAAGGTTCATTTCGCGATCATCTGATAGGTGCCATAAATTCTTTGGCATACTAAAAAAGGATAACAACCTCCAATGGACCTCTGAGTACACCCAAGACCTGAATGAGTTAAAGGTGTGCTTGTCATCACCACCATTGCTTTCAAAACCAGAACCGGGGGAGTGCCTCCCCATCTACCTCGCCGTATCCGAAGTAGCTATGAGCGCGGTCCTGGTCCGAGAAAATAAAGGTACGCAATTTTCCATCTATTACATCAGCAAAACACTAGTTGACGCCGAGACGAGATACCTCTACCTCAAAAAACTGGCTCTGGCCTTAGTCGTAGCTTAAGAAAAGCTTAGACCACATTTCCAATGCCACCCCATCTCGGTCGTCACAACTTTCCACCTAAGAAGCATTTTGCATAAACCCGAGCTATTGGGCAGGTTGGCCAAATGGGCCATTGAATTGAGCGAGCACGATATCACATATCGGCCCGAAGTCAAAAAAGAAGTCATCCACGCTTCTCCCCAAACGCAAGACCTCTGGGTCCTGTATACTGACGGCGCATCTAACGCATCAGGATCCAGACTGGGACTCGTACTCGAAGTCCTAAAAGGCAAAGTGATTTGCCAGTCCATAAGATGCCCGGACGTGACTAACAACGAGGCCGAGTATGAGGCCGTAATGCAGGATTGAGACTAGCACTCAAATACGGGGCAAAGCGGCTGAGACTGCGCTGTGATTCTCAACTCGTAGTCAACCAAGTCACATGGGCTTTCCAAGTCAAGGAACAAAGGTTGCAAAAGTACCAGACCAAAATTTGCAAGCTGCTACCCGAGTTCGATGAATGTCAACTTGACCAGATCCTCCGAGCACAAAATACTGAGGCGGCCTCGCCAAATTAGCCGCAGCCACAAACAACATTGCAACCGGAGACAGAAGTATGGTCCACCTTCTCAATTCATCGATAGATCTAATCGAGGTGAGAACTATAAGCCTGACTTGGGACTGGCGCAACCGTATTGTTACATACTTGCATGACGGAATACTCCCAGTTGACAAAAAAGAAGCCAAGAAATTGCGAATGCAAGCAACCAGGTACAACATCATTCACAAAGACCTGTACAAGAGGACGTACGGCGGCCCTCTGGCAAAATGCCTGGGCCCAAATCAGACGCGGTGCGTCCTTGAGGAGTTCTATGAAGGCCACTGTGGAGCTCATTCCGGCAACTGGGTTTTGGTCAGATGCCTCATACGGGTTGGGTATTACTGGCCCACCATGAAAAAGGAAGCGGCGGATTTCGTGAAAAAGTGCGAGCAATGCTAGAAGTATGCCCCAATGATTCACCAAGCAGGTGAACACTTACACTCAGTGACTTCCCCTTGGCCATTCATAAAATGGGGAAAGGTCATCGTAGGCCCCCTCCCGGCAGGACGAGGTAACGAACGATTTCTTTTGGTTTTAACTGACTATTTCTCTTAGTGGATAGAAGCAGGAGCATTCTCCCAAATACGCAATCAAGAAGTGATCGCCTTCATATGGAAAAACATCATATGTCGTTTTGGTCTCCCCAAAGAGATCATATGCAACATCGGATCCTAATTTACGGGAAAAAAAGTCGTTGAATATTTTGAAAAATGGCACATCAAAATAATACTCTCAACGTCATATCACCCCGCGGGCAACGGACAAGCAAAATCCTCCAACAAGTTGATACTGAATATCATAGAGAAGAAACTCGAAGATGCCAAAGGATTGTGGCCGGAAATATTATTAGAAGTACTCTGGGCTTACCAAACAACGCTGAAGACGAGCACATGAGAGATGCCCTACTCATTGGTCTATGGGGCTGATACAGTAATACCGGTCGAAGTCGGGGAGCCCAGCCTAAGATACTCCCACGAAAGCGGACCCAATAACGATGAAAGCAGAAGGCAAGAGCTTGACGAAGTCGAAGAACGAAGAGATATGGCCTACGTAAGGATGATCACCCAAAAGCAGCAAGAAGAACGCTATTACAACAAAAAGGCAAAGATCAGGCCACTCAAAGTCGGGGATTACGTGCTTAAAGCTAAAACACAAGCGAGCAAAGACCCACGGGAAGGTAAACTAGGAACAAATTGGGACGGCCCGTACAAAATCATGGCAACAACGAACAAAAGGTCATTCCAACTAGAAACAATGGAAGAAAAGCTACTACCAAACAACTGGAATATTGCAAACCTCAACTATTTCAACTTTTAAGAGATAAAGCATCACCAAAGTCGTACTCTTTTTCCCTCACTTGAGTTTTGTCCCAATTGGGTTTTCTCAAGGAGGTTTTTAATGAGGCGGCAGAGGGGACACTTCAGGTTGAAGTGCGCACAGATGGAGGCACAAGAGGCTAGTTCATTGCTCGACCTCTCAAGACTTCTCCAAATAGACCAATGAAGGGACTGGATAGGCTAGGACTGGAACTGGGACTGAAATGCCAGTCAACGCCCGAAAAATATGTAAATTTCTCCAAGTGTATGAACAAAGCACAAATGCATGAAGTTTATTTCTATTTCTCCAAATGTACAACCAAGGTAACATTGCCTTAAATATCACAACGCCGACAAATGCCGCACCTAGAGGCATACCTAACCGGCCCTCAGCCATAACTAAGTATAGGTTATATTCGACCTCATTCGAATCAACAGCTAACTGGACCTCGAACATAACTAAGTGTAGGTTATATTCGACGTCGTTCGAATCAATACCTAACTGGCCCTCGTCCATAACTAAGTATAGGTTATATTCGACCTCATTCAAATCAACACCTAACCGACCCTCGGCCATAACTAAATATAGGTCATATTCGACCTCTTTCGAATTAATACCTAACCGGCCCTTAGTCATAAATAAACATACAATATGTTCGACCTCGTTTGAACTAACATATACTGGCCCTCGGCCATAATCAAACTTAGTTTTTGTTTCGACCTCAATCGAACTAACATATGCTAACCCGCGGCCATAATTAAACTAAGGATATATTCAACCCTACTCGAGCTATGTGATTACGAATAAGAAAACCAAGGAAACCAAGCAACAAGATAAAAAAACATACAATCTCGAACCTAAGAAGAAAAATCGGGTACAAATAACAAAGCTGGTATTTCATACTTAGAATATTTATTACAAAGGCTCGAAAAGACGCCCACAAAAAATGCACAAGTTTGCGGCAAAACAAAAAGAAGGAAAAGAAAAACTACTAATCACTGCCAAGCACAGCAGCACCATCAGCTTGATCACCTAGGCCATCCTCATATGCCATTTCACCATCACAATCGCCCTCAGGATACTCGTCCTCATACCAGACATCCTCTTCAATCCGATCCACGCCCTCATAACCCTTATCGTCATCGGCCTCCGGTGTAGCAGAATTATAGTCACTAACGACTCGAGCTCCACGTGCCTTAACACGAGCATCCTCAAAGACGTCTTCTGAAATGGTTCCCTCCCTCATCAGATCTCTAAATATATCCAGTTGGGCCTCGGCGTGAATCCACTCCTCGTACAAATCTCGAGGAACATCAGGAAAACTAGAAGTGCGAGAAGAGGATGGGAACAAACGCCAAATAAAGGCGGCCTTCCTCTTACGAAATGCAGGAGGAGGAGACTTCGGCCTCCTCAAAGATCCTTGAACTGAAAAAGAAAGATCGGAGGTCATCACCACCAAGAATGAACTGCAGCGAGCAAGCGACCACTAGGTCAAAACAACAAAAATATATATAGATGAACTCACCGGCCAAGGAAGAAGCAGTCCCGAACTTCTTGAGAAAGACCGATCACTCACTAATCCCCATAATGTGAGGTAGAACTAGTCCAACACAGTCGAAAATATCCCCGGCCAAAGGAGGGGGCATAGTCTTGGCTGTACAAAGAAGGGACAAAATTTCAGAGCCTGCGAATAAAACAGACAAATCAAATGCTTTTGACAAAAGATAGATACTTACGAGCATAATTCCAAGTCTCATGGAAGCCGTTTGCCACCGTGTCTTCTTTTCTGACAAACACATAGTTGTGCCAGAACTAATGATTTGCCTTGTCATCCATCTTCACCACCAGAAATTTACCTCCTCAGTGGAGAAGGTGAAACATCGTCCCTCTGTAGAAACTAGGGGCGAAGAGATGCATCAGATGGCGGAGTGTGACCTCGACCCCCGCTACTTCCGCAAATTTTGTGAGCATTCTAATAAGCTTGTAGATGTATGGAGAGAGTTCGGCCGGGCAAACGCCATAGTAGCGTCAAAATTCCTCCGCTAATGGGAGAAGAGGAAGAGTATAGCCAACGTGGAAAAGATATACATAGAAGGCGCAATACCCGGAGCGGTGGATTTGTACCATATCACGCCCTGCTGGGACTAGATCGATGTGGGCAGGAATGTTGAATTTTGCCCTAAGCTCAGCTAGATCGACCTATTTCATCGCTGACTCTGAGACCTCGGGCTCACCTTCAGGCGCCTTCGAAAATTCAGACCTAACTTTCTCACTACGAGGAATTATTTCCTCCACCATAGGAAAATTCTCATCTTCAACGGTGACAGAGACGCCATCAACGCGAGAGGGCATAAGCACCGCCAAAGGGACAGGGTCAGTTCACCCACCGGAACTAGAGGATACATTAGCCATATTATTGAGAGAGGATATACAGGCAAGGAAGTGAAGCAACAAGAATCGCTAAGACCAGTAAAGAAGATACGCAATAATGAAGTAAGGAGAAGAAGGCACATGGATTCGATATAAAGAACATGCAAAACACGAACGAATGTCCTCAACTCCCGATTTATAAGAATTAAAGTGTCAGAACTGAGAAATCAGGCCATCATTACCCAGTGCTTGTATCAAAATAATACGTGCACGGTAAACGATGCAAAATATCGGGAAAACGTATCATAATGATGCATGATGTCATGATGCCATTCTGGAGTAGAAACGATGTGACCTCGAAAGTTATACCCCATGAAAGGTCATGTCGTCATCCCGTCTAAAATGTCACTACTCGACCTGCTCGCCTAATTTGGCCAACCACGATAAACAGAATCCGCTCATCAAGGTCATCTAGGATTGGCCTTAATAAGCGGAGGGACTAACTGTATAGGTCAAAATCTGTCTCAGTACTTGGGACTAAGTAACATGGAGAGAAGAGTCATCCGAGGTCGACCAGGAGATGGCAAAGCCCGTGGTCGAGATGCAAAAGATGGTCGATGTTGAGCGCTACAAAAAGAGCTGTAACGGTTAGTTTATTAGGGCAGGATATTAAAGAAAATATTCCATTGGATATTCTTTGTACTTGTACTATTAGGTTTTATTGGGGGTATGTCCCCGATAAATAGGAAAAAAAGATAAGGAATAGATTCATTGTGATAAGAGAATACTTTGCTAAAGGATTCTCTCTCTCTCTCTTTCTGGTAAAGATACAAAGACTACATTTTTATCAAGATTCTTGCTCATATTATTCCACACTTTTCCATCAGATCCGAGAATATTTTGAATGTTCTAAGATTTGTCTGTCACTCATCAATGTCGGGAGGAATAATCACCCAGCTCAGTGTTTATTGGGTGAACCACTTCTCCTATTTATTTAAATATCATTTATTATTATTTATTGCTAGTCAAATCTTAGAACTATCTCTACCGGTTAAGGGATGAGCCCGAAGAAGATGGCATATTTGTCGCCCAGGGATCGACCCCTACTAGGAAGCATGCAACGACCGAGAAAGGGGATCACGAGGTCGACTCCCTCTTGGCTCGAGAACCTGGGGGGGGATAGAGGTTGTGACCTCCCGGAAGCAGCTCTTATTCCGAAGGAGGCGACCAGTTTCGTTGACATCATGGAGATACCCTCCTATATCGAGTCCATGCTCGAAGAGGCCCAAGCAGGCAAAGAAATGTCAAGTGAAGGACCGTAGGGTTCAGACGATCCCCTCAATTCCTTTTTCGATGGCATGGACATGTCCATAATGGAAGATTTTTCCGGGCTGGGTCACTTGGAGATCCCGAAAAATGATGTTCCCTCAGGAGCTGGTGGGCTGAGTTTGAGTCCAAAATTAGTGAAGCAATTTGTCGCGCCTTGTGTGGACCCCGAGCGCAAGAGAACGGTCATTATCACAGTCCTGGAGGATGCTCGGGCCCTATCTTCTCCGGTGGGCGTAGCCAGCTACCTATGATGCCTATTGACCGAGAAGGACCAGGCAAATATGAACGAGGCGGGTATGTCAAGTCTTTTCAATGAGGCACAGCAGGCGCTGAACCGGGTTTTGTACCCCTTTATGAATCCCACTTAGGGTTTCCCACTACTTCCATTATTTTATAGGTATTAGTTCTCCACCATGAAAGCTTCCTCTGGTACCGCTTGGAAATTAATCTGCTCGAGTTCAAGCTCAAAGAGCAGGTACGAAAGAAGGACATGTTTAGGCTTCTAAGTGAGTAACACGACGAGGCCCTTATAGACCTCCCGATTCTCCAGGCCGAGCTGGAAATGGCTCAGAGGGAGGCTTCGCCCCTAAAGCGGTAACATGCCGACCTAGTTGATAAGGTAAAGGTCTTTTAAGCTAAAAACGGGGAGCTATTCGTGGTGACTAACAACATAACTTCATAGGTCCAACAGAAGATTGACCCGACCGACCAGCCACGGGCTGAGATAGACGAGGTCAAGGCCATGACCAAAGTGTAGAAGGGCAAGATAAGCCTGCTAGCCTCAGAGAAAGAAGCTGCGAAGGCGGAGCTAACGTCGGTTGAGAACCAACTTTGGGTGGTGAAGGACAAAGCTGACAAATAGTCTCGGTTGAACGATGATCCGTGGGCTAAAACTGAGCTCGGCTGTCACGGAACAGGATGCTCTTGGAAGGGAATATGCGGCATTGAGGTCCACACTAGACATAACCTCTGTCAATGCCAAGGAAATGGTGGCCCAGTACAAGGCCGATGTGAAGGCAGTCGAGACCCGCCTAAAGACAAAGATTGAATACATAAAGCGGTTGTCCCAAAGAGAGACCCTCGAAGGGATCTACGCCCGAGGTTTCGACCTATCGGCTGAGATGGAAGAAGCTGAGAGGTTCGAGGCCAAGGAAAAGGAGGTCTAATAGCCTGAGGGTGCTGAAGGCTCTGAAGACCAGGCGTAGATGCCTTAGTACTTTTTCAGTTTTTTGTTTTCTTTATGTATATTTTATTTTCATTTTGAGTCCGTTCTATCAGGCCTTTGTAAATATATCTTTGGAATATATATAAGATTTTTCCCTTTCCGACAATATTGTGCCTTTACTTTTCCAGCATATTCTTGCAATTTCTATTCGTGTATTATTTTTGATGCCTTACCATAGAATCAGATGTAGTACTGGGAAGTTCATTTTTCAGAGGTTCGAATGAAGCCCGACTTCGATGCAACTTTGTTTGCTCGTGGCTTCGAACCCTCAGTGAGACCGGAGGTTTCCAAGATGCTTAAGTGTTTTTAGACGATCTTTTTACTGAGGGTAACCTTTTAGTAGGTTTCGAATTTTCGTAAAGGCCTTACTTTTTGGTTACATGCTTCGGACGTCTCCGAGCCATTTGTAGGGTGGCCGTAGCCTTTTATATTTTGTCACCGCCCAATAGGTTTGGTACCTCCAAGTTTCGGTAGCTCGGGTCGTCTGAGTTTTCTTCGGGCGACAGTCCGTGAGTAGGGGTAGCCCGTGGGCTCGATAGTCCCCAAGTAGGGGTAGCCCTNCCTATTGACCGAGAAGGACCAGGCAAATATGAACGAGGCGGGTATGTCAAGTCTTTTCAATGAGGCACAGCAGGCGCTGAACCGGGTTTTGTACCCCTTTATGAATCCCACTTAGGGTTTCCCACTACTTCCATTATTTTATAGGTATTAGTTCTCCACCATGAAAGCTTCCTCTGGTACCGCTTGGAAATTAATCTGCTCGAGTTCAAGCTCAAAGAGCAGGTACGAAAGAAGGACATGTTTAGGCTTCTAAGTGAGTAACACGACGAGGCCCTTATAGACCTCCCGATTCTCCAGGCCGAGCTGGAAATGGCTCAGAGGGAGGCTTCGCCCCTAAAGCGGTAACATGCCGACCTAGTTGATAAGGTAAAGGTCTTTTAAGCTAAAAACGGGGAGCTATTCGTGGTGACTAACAACATAACTTCATAGGTCCAACAGAAGATTGACCCGACCGACCAGCCACGGGCTGAGATAGACGAGGTCAAGGCCATGACCAAAGTGTAGAAGGGCAAGATAAGCCTGCTAGCCTCAGAGAAAGAAGCTGCGAAGGCGGAGCTAACGTCGGTTGAGAACCAACTTTGGGTGGTGAAGGACAAAGCTGACAAATAGTCTCGGTTGAACGATGATCCGTGGGCTAAAACTGAGCTCGGCTGTCACGGAACAGGATGCTCTTGGAAGGGAATATGCGGCATTGAGGTCCACACTAGACATAACCTCTGTCAATGCCAAGGAAATGGTGGCCCAGTACAAGGCCGATGTGAAGGCAGTCGAGACCCGCCTAAAGACAAAGATTGAATACATAAAGCGGTTGTCCCAAAGAGAGACCCTCGAAGGGATCTACGCCCGAGGTTTCGACCTATCGGCTGAGATGGAAGAAGCTGAGAGGTTCGAGGCCAAGGAAAAGGAGGTCTAATAGCCTGAGGGTGCTGAAGGCTCTGAAGACCAGGCGTAGATGCCTTAGTACTTTTTCAGTTTTTTGTTTTCTTTATGTATATTTTATTTTCATTTTGAGTCCGTTCTATCAGGCCTTTGTAAATATATCTTTGGAATATATATAAGATTTTTCCCTTTCCGACAATATTGTGCCTTTACTTTTCCAGCATATTCTTGCAATTTCTATTCGTGTATTATTTTTGATGCCTTACCATAGAATCAGATGTAGTACTGGGAAGTTCATTTTTCAGAGGTTCGAATGAAGCCCGACTTCGATGCAACTTTGTTTGCTCGTGGCTTCGAACCCTCAGTGAGACCGGAGGTTTCCAAGATGCTTAAGTGTTTTTAGACGATCTTTTTACTGAGGGTAACCTTTTAGTAGGTTTCGAATTTTCGTAAAGGCCTTACTTTTTGGTTACATGCTTCGGACGTCTCCGAGCCATTTGTAGGGTGGCCGTAGCCTTTTATATTTTGTCACCGCCCAATAGGTTTGGTACCTCCAAGTTTCGGTAGCTCGGGTCGTCTGAGTTTTCTTCGGGCGACAGTCCGTGAGTAGGGGTAGCCCGTGGGCTCGATAGTCCCCAAGTAGGGGTAGCCCTTGGGCTCGATATTCCCCGAGTAGGGGTATCCCTTGGGCTCGATAGTCCCTGAGTAGGGGTGGCTCGTGGGCTCCAGGATCTGGGATCGAAGAAGCAAAAATACGTAATAGCAAAGCGAAATTTCTTTCATTTCTTAGTATGCATTGTACACGATCGATAACGCATAAAAACTTGTGCCGTGGCAAGAGTAGACTATATGGGCACGGTTCATACTACTGTTTTGGCCCTTACTATGAATCCTAACCACCAAGCCTTAACTTTTAGAATATAAAGTTTTCTTTTTTCCTTGCTAAAGACATTAATCCGAGGGTAATGCCCCCCAGTACTTGAGGTCGAACTTGTGAGGGCTCGGATACTTTTGACCTGAAGCGGACGATCATTGACTCCGGTTTGAAACCGGTATTCGAATCTAAGTTAGCATATTTTACTATTGCCTCGTTAAAAGCCTTACCCATTTTGGGACAAAACCGGTTCAAGGGAAAAAGAGTACAACGCGTGCTTTCAGACCTAATAGCCACATCTGTCCTTGGCCATTTACCTGCATATGTTAGTCTGGTTTGTAAACTGATTAAAGAGTAATTGAGTTCGTACCTTAACAGTAGTATCACTTTAAGTGTGTCATGTTCTAGTTGTTCGGTAGTTTTACGTCTGTCGCGACCCAAATCGAAGGGCCGTGATGAGCACCTTGTGCCTTACTTAATCGAGTACCAACGTAATGTATCTTTCTTATCACACCATCATGGGTAAATGGGCTAGAAGGGCCGTCAGAAGATAACCAGAATAAAACATAAAGGAATACTAGGCATAGGACGACCCAACATGATATAGAAACTTATACATGTAACATACATGCCTATAAGGCCGACATGATCATTTGTACACTCAAAACATAGGCTGACAAGGCCATACAAGTATCTATATACATGACATCTATCTACAATCCTCAAAGAGTATATAAACATCATAAAGGTTAGGACAGGGCCCCGCCATACTAATCAATACATGTCCAAATCATACTGACCAAATAGGCAACTCTGGAGCAAGTGGAGTGCACCAATACCTTTCGCTGAGCTGATAGCCTACTAGGAGAATTGGCAACCTATCTATCAGGACATGCGGGCATTGAAACGCAGCGTCCCCAGGCAAAAGGGCTTCAGTACAATTAAAGTACCGAGTATGTAAGGCATAAAAATAAGTATGTAAAATACATGAATGAAACATGGAGTAAAGCACTCAACCTGTAAGTCTGAATAGCTCTGTGAACTATGAAACAAGTATAATGTAATACATATGCGTATAAATATCATATCATGCATGGATATATGCGTACATAACATCATCAAGCCTCTGAGGGCATCCTATCATATCATCTCGGCCTCTGTAGGATAAATCATCAACGTATACCAACCGATCGAGTGGTGGTGTGTATATAACGTCGTAACCGTTTACCATACCCCATATACATACAATATATGTATGTATAATGCCATCTGGTCATGGGTCAATATACATGAATAAATGAATGCAATGCATAAAAAGTAAGTCGATAAGATATCTCGGATCATACGATCAATATGCCTTTATAAACTTTATCAACTTACGTATTTTCTGAGATCCATTAACAGACGATATAATAACATGACACATAGGGAATCAAGAACATAGCCATCTCTAGTACCTCTATGAATAGAGTCATTTGAAAAAGTTGCGTGTTTGCTCATTTTATTTGTATCACATGGATCATGCCAAAAGGAAAGAAGGGATAGACTTGTCACGCCCCAAAAATCGAGGAACGCGACCGGCGCTCAACCGAGTGAACCCGACCGAGCAAGCATATTAGATTCCTTCTACCCAAACTCATTCATGACTAAAGAGAATATATGTTTTCCTTAATTGAACAATAAAGTGGTCATGTCTGCAATTACCAATTTCTTACCAATAGTTTCATCATTTTTAAAGTTTCAAATTGACAAGTAATACAACTACAACATAAGATAGTTTGTATTTCCCCGACACCAATACACAACCCACACTATATCTACGGAGCCTCTATGGATAAAGAAGAGTACAATGATAATTCCGGCAACAAGGCCCCGGCTATACCTCAACCATAATATATAAAGATCAAAAGGTACATGACCCCGGGATGAAGTGGGGCTCACCAAGTCAGCTGGGAAGAAGGTGTACTGCTATCACTAATCAATGTCTCCTACTGTGGAACCACCTGCATCCATTTAAAGATGCAGTGCTCCCGGCAAAAGGGACGTTAGTACCGTCGAATAGTACCAGTATGAAAACTAAACACCAATTTAAGAATTTAGAAATACAAGATAATTATGATGAACCAGTGCG